>JAPTMW010000015.1:8230793-8241209 GCA_029822955.1 Ostorhinchus angustatus | reverse complement strand
TAAAAAAAGTGGGACAGAACTCAAAACATTAGATTCTTCAAAATAAGCACATTTTGCTTTAATTCCTGTTTTGCACATTCTAGTCATTCTGTGGATGAGCTTCATGAGGCAGACACCTGAAATGTTTTCCAAAAGTCTTGAAGGAGTTTCCAGTGATAATGAACACTGGATGGACATCTGAGGTCCATCTCATGACATTTAACTGATAAGGTGTGTCCAAACTTTTGGCCTGTACTGTGTGTGAGTGTGCATGCGTGTGTGTGTGTGTGTGTGTATATAATGAACCCACACATTGGCCAAAATGAGGCATCAGAAAGAGAACCAATTTATACTCTGGGCATTGCTGACGTCTTCCTCCATTGTTTTTATACAATTGTTTTTCATTCAGCAGAACCAACTGTCTTCAAAAAACTAGACACAAAACAAAACATACACGACAGCTCTTAAATAAAAATAAATAAATAAATAAAAAACAAAAGCATATCTTAATACAGAAGGCATGTATGGGAGTCACATTTATGAATATCATTCAAGTGCACAACTGTCCTTTTAATGGGGTAGAAGAGACGTCCAGTCCAATATAGTCCCAAAATGGGCGCCATACTCTGTTGAAGTGATCTACACTGTTATCTATGATATTGGTAAGATATTCTAGGGGGATCAGTTCCAGAATGATTTTATGCCAACCACAGACAGAAGGAATGTTGTCACTGATCCACTGCAAAAGAATATTTTTTATAAGATGCCATCTGAGAACTTTGACATGAGTTATATTTGGTTACTGTCACCATTTTAAGTTGTTGCATATAGTTATTTAGTGTCTAAACAGGTGCTCTGAAAAGTTGTTAATGTTCAGAAATGGTTGTAATTTTTGCTTGTCCACATATTTTGTCGGTATAGACTCTGAACACAGACACAGGCTCGGCTTTGAAGGGCAGAAAACAGGGAACTGTGGACTGAACCCAAAACTGAAAAACAGAGTCGAAATGTTGATGTCCATTTCACCACCTGCTCTAGTCTTTTCTTAGCAGATGGAGAAATGAATATCAGCGAGATGGAAGTGTGACAAGCAGCGCTCATGCTTCACTTGTACGTACTGTAGTGTGAGCGTCATACAGCCCTTATCTGTCACTAACAACCTCACCCACTTTTCTTTTCTTTTGGTATGGTGTCGCTTCCTCTGCTCGGTCTCACTTCCCCACATCAGAGCAGCAGCTGTCTGTCATGAGGAAACAGAATGACACCTGTGGCAGAACTGAAACGTGACCTGCACTGAAAAAGACTTTTAATGTTGAACAATTCAACGTGTTGGAGCAAAATGGACCATATTTCAAATTCTGTTTTCTACCACTATCGTACTACATCTTTGTCTCTATTTAGATTTTAACTGTTAATTTTTGTCATTGTTTTTCAAGAAATATCAAGCGACGATACTACAAATAATGAAGGAATTACCGCTTTAATTACTCAGTGTTTAAATGAGTCTTCTGCTTTGAAGGGAATGATTGGCTACTGTACGAGTTTTTTGGAATTCCCATCAAGGTCATGCATTTGTTTGGTCCCACATAGTTTTATATCATCATCAGACAAAGTACCGCAAACGCTGTGAAAGTTACAGCTAAGTCGTGTTATGAAAGTAGTACTACTGGGCCTGGCCAAGGGAAGGTTAACGTCTAGATCCAAAAACACATTTAAAATCACCTTTTGAAGACTTATATAATATGAAAGTGCATTACTTCTAATGTCCAGAACAAGTTTTATTTTTCAGATTTATTTTTTTTTAAATACTTGGATGGAATTATATTCAGCATAAATGTACGTTTGCATTCTTTCTCCTTCAGTTCAGTTCAAAGCATATCTGTGATCCTCTTCTATTGGGCCTGTATTATACCTATGATAAGTTATAAGGTCAATTTAAAAACCTTTTGTTACTCTTTTTACAGTGGTTACAATTATCTGATAAACTGAGATAAATATATGTTAAAATGTATTAAATTAGTTTATTAAGGTATTTGACTTTGTAGATATATATGCATTGTATATACTAATAAATATGCTGAATAAACAACTGAAACTTGGAATTCTTCTCCCTTGTCCATCCGTTACTGAAACTCAGCAAATCTCTTACTATTTTATGTCCTTATATATTGAAAAAATACAAACTGTTCACTGTTTTGTAAAACAGACACCCTCGAGGACCAACAGTAAAGGTTTTACAGTTTTATGAAAATTGGAGCCGCACTTTAAGGCAGCTTTTATGAAGTGGTCAGAATATTTGCCCCTGTGTTTTTATTCAGATGCATCGTCAGAGCTGGAGTCCCATGAGGGTTATTACTCCAGCATGGTGCAGAAGTCCATGGGCCACAGCAACCTGGCAACAGAGGAGATTGAGCGGGACCTTCACCGCTCACTGCCCGACCATCCCGCCTTTCAGAACCCCACCGGCATCGCTGCGCTCAGGCGCGTCCTTACCGCCTACGCCCACCGCAACCCCAAGATTGGATACTGTCAGGTAGGAAGTCGATCAATGCAGATGTAATAATGAGAATGAGAGATATTACACAAGTGCCCACAGTAGCAACTGGAGCTGTCAATTATTGATGGGTTAGTTTTTATCTAACCACAGCCAAAGAGAATGCACACACTTGATTTGCCTGAAGACAATAAAACAATCCAGGGAGCAGTTTGGCCCTTGTCAAAGCCAGTCACATCCTTTTGCTACTCATTTTGCTGCTTCAAATACATTTGATGTGTAAATGTTCCTGTGCTGCCTGAACCTGTATATCCCACCCACTGGCAACATTACATAGTTTTTCATTATTACTACTTCACCTGTCAGAAGTGAATATATTATGGATGATTGGTGTCGATGACATGTTTCTATTATGACATCATAGCACACAGCTGTACATGACAGCTGAGAGGATCTGTGGGGAAGGTAAGTGAAGCCGTAACCTGTTCTCCTGGTTCCGGGTCCAAACAAATCTGAGATGTGCAACCTACAATGCAAATGGCTGAGCTGGTGACTTTTTTCATCACAAACTGCCTTTCTTATGTACTGGAGCGCATGAAAAAGGGTTTGAGCTCTTTTGAGTTGAACCGTGTTAGTTCTGTAGTCAACTGCTGCAGTCTGCTTTTCAATCATGTTTTGTCTTTAGTTTTTATAGAGTAGAGTAGAGTAGAGTAGAGTAGAGTAGAGTAGAGTAGAGTAGAGTAGAGTAGAGTAGTCAGTATCAACACATCAGGCACATAAAGCAAAACAAAAAAGAAAGAGAGAAAATAAATAAATAAATAAATAAATAAATAAATAAATAAATAAAATACAATAACAGACTTAAATTATACATATTTGAAAAGCAGTTTTTGTTTTAATTGCCTTTTAAATATGGACAGGGATGCAGACTCTTTCATGGTGTTCTCAGTCTCATTCCATGGACCTTTAACTGTCACACTAAGGCTGGAGCATTTCAGCTCCTGTTTCTTTCCCCTAATATGATGTTTTCCTCTTGTGTCGTGTACACGAGTCTGTCATTGAGTCTAAATATGATCTCATACATATTTAGAGGGTAGAGGTGAAACATGCATGTACCAGTGTAGATGGTGCAAAAGTAGAAGGTGAGCAGGGTAACATACATGTGCCAGGCATGAGGCCCATGTGCAGAGGTTGATTATTGCACATTACAGTGAGGTACGGTGTGTGTTGACAGTCTGCACGGCCCAGGAGAAGACACTGTCCATGAGTCTGTGGTGTGGGGTTTGACTGAGCTGACCCGCTGTGCACGGATGTAAATGATTACTTCATTTACCTTCCACTGAAATGAACAGAGCAGATAAAGGACTGATAAACAAAATATGAAGTATGAAGGTATGGAAACACCTCATAAAAGCCTTATTCTGTATCAAGTAAATACATGAAGATCCTGTTAAGCAGATGTAGTGTGTGCTAATTAGCAAAGATGCTGTCATTTTCTAGCACCAAACTTCCTTATTTTCTCATTTGTTTAATACCTGTAACTTCACTTATCAGCTCCATCCTCTTCCTCTACACTACACTACAACAACTACATCAGATGTGATTTTACCTACATTCAGGAAGAAAAAAACCTCAGTGTGTTTAATGCTTCAATAAGTGACTGAATGCACTTTGAATTTTTAACTGAGTGCTTTTTTTTTTTAGTTTTGGTTAAAATGTACTTCATTTAGTGTTAAAGGGAATATTTCCCTCTTTATCGTCACCACCTGCTGGTCAGTTTGGTTTATCATTAAACTTGTCCTCTGTGTTTTCATGCTGTCATATTCTGTATTATCTCAGGTTCAGTACACACCATCTTTTTGTTAAATACATTGGAGCAGTTTAACTGTCATCAATGTGGGTCACAGCTTGTCAGTGAGGGGTAATAGTGGTTCCTGAAGCCAGACCAGTTGAGAACCACTGGATCTAGATCATTCTGTGTCCATGTTACAGCTCCTTATTTTTAGTTATTTTTTAGCTTGTGTCCCTCAACTATCTATGATCTATTCAAACCAGAAAAATACAGGGAAAAAACTGAAAAAAAAAACAGCAAAACTCAACAAAACACTGCAAAACACAGTACGAGAACACTCCAAGACAGCACTATGACTACAGTTATTTACAAGAATTCACCGCCAAAACCCTGCTAAAAGTAGCGTTTCTGACTGGACCTGATGTAAGGGCCAACCCACCTCCTCTCCTTTTTTTTAAAACCACATAGGATGTTGATTTTATGTGCATGTGTATTTTATCTGGGGTGGACAGTCTCTATTTATTTATTTATTTATTATGTTTCACTGTGTTTTTTATCTTAGTATTGTTTTGCTTTTTATTATATTTTATTGTGTTCATTTTATTCATTTTATTTACAGTACTTTGGAAGCTCTTTTAAATGTGTGCTGTATAAATAAAAATGGATTGGATTGGAATGGAACCGTATATTACTACTCAACTCTAGGTCCCCTGTCAGGTCACACACAGTAAACCTGGACCTGACACTCTGTTTCTTTCAAAAATCAGCAGGTGTTTGGCTTTTCCACTGAATGAGTCTCTTCTTTTCCTTTTTATCAATAGGGAAGCGATGGAAGTAGAGTTCTGAGCACATTTCAGTGCGATTAATGGCGCAGATCCTACGCTGTGGCATGGTGAACCAGGGTCATAGAGTAGGGAAAGTCTGGCGCTGTCTATGTTTGGACCCGGAACCAGGAAAACACCTGATGGTTACGTCACACTTACGTCCCTGTACTGACCCCTGATGTGCTCCAACCATCTGTGATGAAGGGTTCAGTGTGTGACATTTAGTGCCATCTAGTGGTGAAGTCACAGACTGACGGCTGTAATGGCCTCTGACATCCACCTGGGTTCTCATGTCTTCCCCTCTTCTCGTCTCTTCCTCCAGTCTATGAACATCCTGGCGTCGGTTCTGCTGCTCTACGCTAAAGAGGAGGAAGCGTTCTGGCTGCTCGTGGCTGTTTGTGAGAGGATGCTGCCCGACTACTTCAACCGCAGGGTGATAGGTGAGAGGTCAAAGGTCAAAACAGAAGACCACTACACCAAACCAAACCAGGTCCAGTCAGCTGTTCCAGTTTTGTCTAAGCTGCTGCCTCTCAGACTCCAAACAACCCAAAAGGTTTATTTTTGTCCTCTGACAGAGGCTAATTTCCTGTGTTTGTGAAGCTGTTTATCTATGTCAGGCAAGGTACATTTGAAACAATTTCCTCTTCCTTTTATTTTCCCTTTAAAAACAGATGTCTGTGAGTGTTTTTAAAATGGCAAAAAAAAAAACACTTCGAGTGAACCCAATAAGCTTAATCTGATTCTTCCTAGTGTCTTTGTGGCCTCGTTCCTGTAATGAAGAAATCCTTTGTTTATTTTTGATGTATTCAATTAGGTAGTGATGACAGTGGAGCTCTGTGGCTGCTTCTGCAGTGTCAGTTTTTCTATATAAAGGTAGTCATTCAACTGTATAAACCAAATGTTATACAGATGTTTTACAAAAATACAATTTGGCCTCAGTTCCATATTTAAACAGCAGATTTAGTTTTTAGTTAATAAACAAATCTGCAAACACAAATTATCTTATTATTTAAGTGTAATGTTAATTAAATGTATAGCTTCCACTGCCATCTAGTGGTCACTTTTATACACTGTATGACAACAGTATGTGGACAGGTCTGGAAAAAGAGAGAAATCATTGGTTTTCTTCATATATGTATGTATGATTGTTTATACTACAGACTAGTGGCAATATTTCTCCCAAGAAATATAGAAATTTTTGCAAAATAGTCACTTTCAAATGATCCAAACAGTAGTGCTTTTAACTTTGAATAAGGCCAAGAAAGTTAGTACATGTTCATTTTTAATCTCACTCACTGGTTTCATACATCTTGATTTGCTCAACACTAGTCTTTCACATTTTCGTTGGTTTCTTTGTCACTTATTTGTCATGTCTTCTTCTTGATCACATGAACCATTCGGAGTGATCAATTATTCTTTTTCAGAGCTGTGTGTATATACACCTTATGTGTTTCTGCTAAACATCTCATTTTAAAATGATGGGTATTACTTTGCTGCTATAGATGCCTCCACTCTTAGGTCTAGTTTGGTTATTTATGCATCAGACTGTACCTGAGCCAAAAAGTCACAACGGTGAATGCACAGTATTGTTTTAAATGCAGTTGTGCACCGTGTACCAAAAGAAGGGAGGGTGGGAAAACACGCTTGCTGATAGATTTGTGGATCATGTTGCACTGAGAAATGTTTGCCAACAAACAAAAGAGGAAGAAAAACAAATAGAAGGTAGAGGAAGTTTAAATTAGCCACGTCGATGTCAAAAGCACATTGTTTATAAAGTGAATTTGTTAATTCCCTTCCTGATGCACTAACTGAATCAAATGTATAGAATTTCCTTTATTGGATTTAATTGGGATGGTGATGATGGAGTCAGTGCATGTCCACAGCTTCAGTTCTATGGGGTGTTAGCCGTCCACAGTGGGTCGCACCCACAGACGGTCTGGTTTGTTTCACCAACCACAGAACAGGAAGTCCAACAACACCTGCAGTTTTGGAGACGCTCTGACCCGGCCCTTTGGCCAGAACACCACCCATTTTATGTTTCCAACACATGACCTTTATGACTCGGTGTTCAGTTTTTGCCTAATACAGGGTTTGTACAGGTGCTTGAAATCCTTGAAAATGCTTGAATTTCAATGTTGTGTTTTCAAGGTCTAAAAGTGCTTGAATTTTAGTTTAAGTGCTTGAAAGTGCTTGCATTCATAACTCTGTGATGTGATTGATTGATTGATTGATTGATTGATTGATTGATTGATTGATTGATTGATTTGTAATATTAACTCTGCCAGTTTAGATGCCAAGCCAAAGCTATTTACAGAGAGGTGGTACATTTTGAAAAATAAAACTTTATCAAAAAAGAAAACTGCCAGGTGTTCTCAGGTGGATTCCAAGTATATTTTTATCTTAATCTTTGGCTCGATGCGAGTGTGCCTGAAGAACGCCGAGTGGCTTCCCTTTTTTTGGATAAAACCTTGCATTCTCCTTTCATTTCTAAACTTTTTGCTATTGTGAAAGATAATATTAGATGTTTATAGCATAATACAATGTAAATCATTGTAATAAAAACTGAAAAAAATCATCATAATTCCCGTAGATATGTACTTTACCCCAGTGATAAGGTGCGGTATTGGAAAAATGATGAAAATGGCCCTGAAAAGTGCTTGAATGGCTTCAGAGTCTGGTTTCGACCGGCTCTATATGTAAATGTTATGATTTGGCGCTATATCAATAAAATTTGATTTGATTTGAATCTGACCTTGAAAAATGTGTATGAACCCTGCTAATATATCCACCCACTGAAGGTGTCACTGGAACAACATAATCAACATTAGTTCCACTTCAGAGTTCAGAATAATGGCTGATCTATGTAAACTGTCGGTTTTGATTTGCTCTGTACATTCAGCGTCGTTCTTCCCTCATGCAGGAGCTCAGGTGGACCAGTCGGTGTTCGAGGAGCTCATCAAGGAGCGTTTGCCAGAGCTGGCTGAAAACGTTCCGGACGTCTCTGCCCTCTCCTCCGTCTCCCTGTCTTGGTTCCTCACTCTCTTCCTCAGCGTCCTGCCCTTCCAAAGCGCCGTCTGCGTGGTCGACAGCTTCTTCTTCCATGGAATCAAAGCCATCTTCCAGCTGGGTTTGGCCGTGCTGGAGGCCAATGCCACGCAGCTCTCGTCCAGCACAGATGATGGACAGGCGCTTATGATTCTCACTAGGTACATTTTTGATACGAAGATACATTAAAACTGCAGCTTTAGGGATTAACATGAAACAGACAATATGCAATCTAACGTTTAGCTCCCAGCGTTTGAACAACAAGCTCTGAAGGTGTTTTCTACTAACAAACCTGGAAGCGCTAATCGTAGAAACAGTGTCAGCCAGAAAGAGCTCGCTACATGTTTGAGTGTCTGAGCAAAGCAGATAAGATGAGCTCCATGTGCTTTGCAGTTTTTTCGATCAGGTCGGAGCAGAAGAGCCTGTGTGTGTTCCATCATCGCCTGCTGCAGAGGAGTTGAGCAGCAGTAACACAGATACACCCGCTGGGAATCACACAAACATCACCGACCTCCTCAACGAGTCCTGTGAGGTGAATAACACACTGATCTAATGGTGTTTGTGCTTTATGTGGGCTTTTAACTCTGGTTGATGACTGGAGGAGAGAAGACTTTGTTCGGCTATAAGTAGTGTTTGCAGCAGTTAAAATGATCTGTGCTTAAATAAAATGTAAAGGGAATTTTCTTTTTATATTGTTTTGCTTTTGTTAATCCAAATCAATTATGTTTTTTGTTTTAGTCTTTGACTGTACATGTTTGTATGCTACTACTACTACTACTAATAAAAATAACACCCTTTACACATTTGGTATAATATTACCACTAATGATCATGTGTGAATTGTTGCATTTAAAGCAGTTTCCATCCCTGTCATTGAGTCAGTTGGTGGATCAGTCCTGTGGCTCGCACCATTGCGAGTGTTGCCTTCAGGTTCATCACGTGTCGTTTCTATTCTCTCATCGCAGAAATTCGGAGACCTGACCGTGAGGCAGATCGAGAGGCTTCGCTGTCGACACAGGATCCAAGTTCTCCAGGCCCATGAAGACACCACCAAAGAAAACGCTGTGAGCAGACACTCTCATGACGCCGTCTCATTAATATCCCCTTCCTTTAAAATCCTCTAAAATCTCAACTCTGTGTCCGTGCAGTTGAGACTTGTGACTCCAGAAGTTTCCCTTTCTCCAGAGAACTTGTCAGATGCCTATGACCTCTTCAAGGTATCCTCCTAAGTCTGTTTTAATTCAACCGAACATTCTTAAGTTCCCGCAGTAAACCTCTGTCACACATCTCACCTTCATTCTTTATGATCCTTATTCTTTTTCTTCTTTGTCCTTTTTGTCTTCCCTCTTTCTCCTGTTTTTCTGTCCCTTCTCTCATCGTTCATACAGACGGAACACTTCATCAGCCTGTACTGGGGTGACAACAGCTTGGCGGCGGCGGCAGAGGCAGCGGCGTGGAAACACGGCAACTCGGGCCATTCCTACATAGAGCGGCATTACCGGCTGGACCGGCCTCAGTTCAAGAGCCTGTACGGGCTGCTGGTGCCGTGGCCGGGCAGCTCCGAGCAGCACGCCGACACGCTGGCCAACCGCACCTTCACCCTGCTGGACCAGGACCGCAACAATCTGGTCACCTTTAAGGAGTTCACCGGCTGGCTGGGTGAGTGAATGAAGGGAAGACAAAAACAGATTCAAACACCTCTAAATGTCTAAATATGTATTTTAGGATCCAAAAAGATGCTGAACATTTTGTTATTTGGAATTGGGCATGTTGGTCACTGCTATCTTAGTTTGAAGAGCCAGAAGCTGACACACTTAAACCAAAGAGCAAGAACAGCAGCTTCAAAGGTGAGTTAACGTTGAAGCTGTTAAAGTGTAATTCTCCTACAGGCCACTAGATGCTGAAGCCCTGTCACCCATAGAATTGGACTGATTTTCCTGCTAAAGTATTAAAGGCTCATATTTATCTAAACCCACTTTTATTAGTCTGTGCTTCCTTTATTTGTGTATTTATACCCTAATAGTTCATACAGTTTGGATTTGAACCCTCCAGCTGCTGCAAAGCTATCTGCAGATTCATTTTGACAAAAATTGAGTGGATTTCTACAACCTGTTTGAATTCCTGCTTAATTTGTTACGTTTATAACTAGTTATGTCACGACATTTTCACATATAAGGTCAAGACTTCAGATGAACATTTCTATGAGTACGACATAATTGTTTATCAGCAGCAGCGGTTGTAGTAAAAACTGAAAATATGTCCAAACTTTGAGCCCATTACCTA
>JAPTMW010000015.1:5900679-5914500 GCA_029822955.1 Ostorhinchus angustatus | reverse complement strand
CCCTGCAGAGTTCTGCTTCCAGATGAAGAAGTGAACACATTATTCTTCACATAGTCAAGGGCTTCACCAGTGTTCACAGAGTGCCCTCCTGTAAGTTCCGCCTCCCTCAAATGGTTTAAGATATCATCTTTCAATGAGTATGTGTTCAAAAGGAAATTTGTGGTGGGCCTTGTGCTGTACTGAGTCAAAGCAACTTGCACTCGGCTTGGCCCAATTTCTAGTTGCTTGACAAACTCTCTGACAAATTCCCAAATTTGTCTTTCATTTGCTTTCATATTGTCAGATCCATCAAGAAGAAAGACAATATCAGCACTCTGAAGTTCTACTTGTGAGACTGTAGATATGTCTGAAATGGATACAGGTAAATGTTACAAGTTAGATATTTGCTGTCAAGTGTTGAAGTTTCTTAACCATTGGTATGTATCATGAGATTACTGTAGAAATTATTATATCACTGTGTTGAGAGAAATCATTAACAAAAATATATAACTTGTCTTCATCTTACCAATTACAGATGGAAACTCAGTTGTTTCTTGAGCACCACTCAAAGCAGCTTCCACACGTGCATGTAGGCTTTGCAGATTGTTAAAGTTTGTGACAGGGAAATAATGTGCTGGTGTAGACGAGATGGTTTGCATCTCCAGGGTATCTGCATTCTGTGTTCCAATACTAAAAGTTTTTATTCCTTTTTCTTTAAGTGATTGCGCTGGTCCTCTTACATCATCCCCTGATCTGCCACCACTAAATACATACAAATATTGAGGGACCATGTCTGTGTGCCTGCCTCCAACTAAAGTGCCAAAGACATTGTCTCTGACAAACTCCAAAGCTTTGCCGATATTGAGGGGCCGTCCCAACTTATGTCTCATGGTTCTTATGGAATTAAGCACATCATTCTTATTTGAATAGGAATTCAAATAGAAATTGACTGTGGCATCACGACTAAACTGAACAACTGCCACTTGGTCTCTGTTGTCATCTACATTTAAGCTATCCACCATTTTTCCAATGAAACTTCGGATCTGTTCAAATCCATTACGCGAATCATATGATCCATCAATGAGAAATACAACATCACTTTTCTTCAAATCTGCAATAAAGACAAGAAACATAGAAATAGTGGGAAATATGAATCCCTGATTCTGTTGTGAATTTTTAAAAAGTGGAAAAAAAATTGCATTATGAGACACCTTACCCAAACTCTGTGTAGGAGCAGTTTGCTCTACATTGTGCTGTCTTAACAGTGACAATACCTCCTGCCTTGCAACAGGAAGCTCCTCATAATCAGTGATGGAAAGTGCATAGCTGGGTTCATGAGATATTGTCTGTAGTTCTAAGGTGTCAGCATCAGTTGTTCCAATTGCAATTGAAATGACACCAGTCTCTTTCAGCATTCTGACTGGGATTCTTATGTCGTCTCCAGATCTTCCACCACTTATTAGTATAAGTATCTGTGGAACTCCTTCAAGGCGTCTACTGCCTGAATCAGAAGAAAATGCATGTTCCCTTACATACTGGAGAGCTTCTCCAATATTGTGAGGATAACCTCCTTTGTGACTTAGATCTCTTACGGCATCGAGAACTTCATCTTCTGTGAAGTAACTCATCAAGTTAAAGTTCATTTGTGCCGTGTCACTGTACTGAACCACAGCCACATGGTCTTTGTTTGTACCAATGTTAAGTTCAGACACTATCCTTTGCACAAAGTCTTTAATATCTGGGAATCTTCGTTGAGAATCAGTAGAACCATCAAGCAGAAAGACAACATCTCTTCTGTTGGTATCTGGAATCATATTGATAATTGAATAGGCATGGTTGAATGTGAAATCTCAAAAAAAAAAAAATATTGAAAGAGTTGGCTAATGCAGTCTTACCATGTGATACTGGATGGGCACCTTTGACCATTTCTATGTTTTTTGTAGTTGAGAATATGAGTTGTTCGATGCCTGAAACATCATTCAAATCTGCCTCAAAGATGGCAAGTTGAGGTTTTTGTGAAATAGTCTGAATTTCAAGTGTATCTGCATTCTTTGTTCCCACCACAAATACAATGACGCCCATTCCTTTCAAGTTTTCTATTGCACTTTGGAAATCATCACTGGATTGCCCTCCCATTACAGCAATCAAAATCTGAGGGACACCCTGCTGGTGCCTACTTCCAGAATTGGCAGTGAACACATATTCCTTAACATACTGAAGGGCCACCCCAGTATTAAGTGGACTGCCTCCTTTATGTCTCAGACTTTGAACAGCTTCACCAACTGCTTGCTGTGTTTTGTATGTGTTCAAAAAGAATTCTACAGAGGGCTCCCTACTGTACTGCACCACTGAAACACGATCATGGTCCTCATGCACATTGAGTTTCTTCAGTGTTTTCTCAACAAAGCCAAGGACTGTCTGAAATTCATCGTGCATTTCATCTGAAGAGTCCAGTAAGAATACAATATCATGTTGAGGGTTATCTTCAACATGTGTTGTGGAAGTGTTGTCTTCCAGACCTTTGACAAATAGAAGGATAAGGCTTGGTTAGAGTAGATAGATAGATAGATAGATAGATAGATAGATAGATAGATAGATAGATAGATAGATAGATAGATAGATAGATAGATAGTCTTACCAATTATATTCTGTGATGTTAGTCTTGGTTGTCGAGGCACCCTTTTGATTAATGATACAAGTTGTTGATGGGTGCTTCCCGTATCATCAAACCCAAGCAAAGAGAAAGCATAGGAAGGGTTGTGTGCAATCACTTGGAGTTCAAGTACATCTGCATTTCTTGTACCTATACAGAATGGAATCACTTTGTCCCGTTTTAGAGCTGCAGCTGCACTTGCTACATCATCTTGTGATTTTCCCCCACTTAACAAAATCAGTATCTGAGGCACACCTTCTTGATGTCGACTTCCAGAAGAGTAGGTGAAAACATTATTCCTCACATAGTCAAGAGCCACTCCAGTATTGAGAGGGTTACCCCCTTTATGGTTCAGCCCTTGGACAGCATCAAGAACGTCTTGTTTTTCTGTGTAGGTGTTTAAACTGAAGTCTGTCTGTGGTTCACTGCTATACTGAACCACAGAAACATGGTCTGCATTTTCACCAACATTGAGTGCCTCTATCACTCTTTGGACAAAGTTTTGCATTGCTGGGAAGCCACTCCATGTGCCATCTGACCCATCCAACAGAAATACTATGTCTCTTTGGGGGGACTCTAATTCAACTAGGGAAAAATGGGGAGATATTATTTAAGCAAAATCACAAAAAAAAAAAAAAAAAAAAAAGCAATATATTGTGTTGGATCAGTGTTGTACAATGAAAATATTACAATTGTAAATGCAAACAAGAAACATGTTTAAACTGATTACCGTGATATATTATATATGTTATATATTGTGTTGGATCAGTGTTGTACAATGAAAATATCACAATTGTAAATACAAACATAGAAACATTTTCAAACTGATTACTGCAATAAATAATTAAGAAGTTAGACAATAGAATTAAATATAAAAAGGTAAATGAAAAAATTAGGCATTTGCAAGCAAGGAAATATATCTCTATACTGCTTGCAAAACTGAAAGATATTTTAAATAAAATATCAATGATACTATCATCATTGACTGAGGGAAGAGAAAAATGGTAGATGAAAAAAATTTTGGAAAAAATGGCAAGAAAATAACCACATACCTCTTTCAGACATGAAAGATTTTGTAAGGCAAAATAGAATGAAACAATTCTTGAGTATTAAGTCAATAATGTGCTTATCATTGACTCAAGTGAGAAAAAAGGTCAGGAAGGAGGAAAAAGAGAAACTGCAAAATAACAGCAAAGAAATAACATGTCACAATTGAAAGATGCTGTAAGGTGAAACTCTTAATATTAAGTCAATGATGTGATTATCATTGGCTCAAGGAAGAGCGATAAGATTAATGAACAATATTTGTTGATATGGAGCAGTCATGAAATGACTGTCTGGGGTACAAGAACTCAAAGGATGAAGATGAGAAGAAAACAGTTTAATCAGGATGTTGCTTCAAGCCAGTGGAATCGGTTTGAGGAACAAGAAACTGATCGAACGACATTCCTCAGAAGACGATGCAGTTTCATTGTAATTCAAACTATGAACAGCCGAAAGATATGAAAACTGCAGCCAGCATGTCAGTTTGATTCTCAACAGTGATTCAGTGGCACTTCTTACCAGTCTGGGATGTCATTTGTATTTCCTCCTGGATAAATGTAGCTATCCCTGGCTGGATAGACAAAAGTTCACCAAAGACTGGCAGGTTAAAAAGACATTTGGAGGAAGAGGCAATTTTTTGAAGCTCCACCTGTTTAGCATTCTTCATTCCGATGGCAAAAAGCAGAACACCAGTTTGTTTTAGGTCAGACGCAGGTTCTGAAACATCATCTTTGGATTCACCTCCAGTCAGTAAGAGCAGAATCTGAGGGACTCCGTCCTGATATCTACTTCCAGATGAATCAGTAAAAACATACTTTTGCACAAAGCGTAGAGCAGCTCCAGTATTACGAGGACTTCCTCCTTTGTGGCGTAGACTTCTTACGGCATAGATAATAGCCTTTTTGGTTTTGTGAGTTGTTAGGTTGAAGTAAACAGTGGTGTCTTCACTGTACTGTACAACAGCCACTCGAACCTTATCTTCATCAATGTCCAGCTCTTCCACCATTCTTCTGATGAACTCTCGGATAGCTGGGAGCCCGTTTCTGGAGTCATCCGACCCATCAACAAGAAACACTACGTCTCTCTTATAGCTTCCTGTGTCAACAAGGTGATACATGGAAAAATAGAATGGGAATTCACAGACTGTGTGTTCAAGACATTTCTATCCTCCTGCAGATTCATCAGCATAAGCAAGATTAGAAGCTCAAAGGAAAAAATACCTGAGCATCGAGAAGAACTGTCAAAGAACCATCTTTTGATTTAAAAGATGTATGATGGAATTGTTGAGGCAAGAAAATTATCAACGTGGAAAGACAAAACAAGTATGACAGAAATCTGTATTCTTGAAAGCAAAGAAAACCTCAGTCGCAGTTGTCATGATGTCATGCAACAGAAATACTACAGTGCTGTAAATTTTTTTTTATCACCTTATCATTTGTCCAACAATGAAATGAAAAATTAACCAATATTACTGAAAGAGTAACATCAAATTTGGAGTGTGTAATCAAATAAGGAGTTCTTACCTACTAAATCAGAGATTCCGTTCAAGGTTTCCTCAGTGTCTTTTTTTATGTACAGTGAAGCAACAAGCTGTGATTGGATTGTGGGTAACTCAGAGAAATCAGTGACCTTGTATGTAAAATCTGGTTTGAAGGCAATCTTTTCCAATTCTGAAAGATCGGCATCTCCCACTCCAACTCCTACTGACATAATTTCATGTTCCTTAAGAGAATATGCTGGACTTCTCACATTATCAGTGGATGGTTTGCTGGTTAGGAGAATCAAAATCTGGGGCACACCCTCAAGTCGTCTGCTACCCGTGGAGGATGTGAAGACCATGTGTCTTACAAACTGAAGGGCACCCCCAGTGTTAAGGCCATTCCCACCCTTGTGCCTTAGATTATCAATGGCATTAATCAAGTCATTTTTTGTTTTGTGAGAATTCAGGTAGAAATTGGTCACAGGTTTATTGGAATACTGAACCACAGAAACTCTGTCTCTCTCGTCATCAATAGAGAGGCTCTCCACAATGCTCTTTACAAAGAGTTGTATTTGTGGGAATCCATTTCTTGTGTTGTCAGAGCCATCCAGTAGGAACACAATATCTCTTTTTACATCATCACTGTATGTATGCACTGAGACACAACAAAGAAGATGCAGTCATCAGATATAGCACCAACACATCACAAGAAGTCTCACAGCAAGTCAGACACACTAAGGAGAAAATAAATTTTGCCTACCTTCCTGAAGTACAACCAACAGCTGTTCCTTTGGCAGGCTCACGTAGTTATTGAGCCTTTGTGGGACAGTGCTCAGCTCACTGAACTCTCTCACATTGAAGGCAAACGAAGGGTTGTGTGAAATGGCCTGAATCTGCTTCGGATCTGCATCCTTAACACCAACACCAAATGGTACAACTCCATCTGTCTTCAGTGCACCAGCAGGATCCTTTACATTGTCCCTCGATCTGCTTCCAGTCAGAACAATCAGAAACTGAGGGATATGTCTGGCAGTCCGGCTACCATGCTTTTCAGACAAAATGGTGTCTTTCATATATCTCAGAGCTGTGCCTGTGTTCAGACTACGGCCACCAGCCAGTCTCATTTCGTTGACAGCTCTAATCACCTCATCTTTGTTTTGGTACGTGTTAAGGTAGAAACTTGGGGTTGGCCTCTCACTGTGTTGAACCACAGAAACTCGTACCTTGTCAGCTCCAATGTCAAGTGGCTCAATAACTTTAATGATAAAATCTCGGATGTAGGGAAAGTCTGCTCTAACGTTGTCTGTGCCATCAATGAGGAAGGCAACATCCCTCTCAACTCCGGTGACTGTGGGATAAGAAGAGATAAATGCATTATTACTGGGAACATTTTCAACATGGATGTTCTTATATTACATTTGTTTCTTGGAGTTGAAGCAAATAACTCACCAGTTTCTTCGGGGAATGTTGTCACATCTGTATCACCAACCACTGTTATCAACTTTGGCATGATGTGATCAGCCAAAGCTGGTAAATCAGAGAAGCGCCCTTCGTGGTAAGCCAAGTCTGGGACAAAGGCCACAGTTCTGAGGACAGACGCATCCGCTTGTCCAGAACTGACCGTGAAGGTCAAAACACCAGCCAGAGCCAATTTATCAGCTACGGTTCTAATCTCATCCTGGGCTGGGCCACCTGTAATAAGCACCAGCACCTGCTGGACACCCTGTCTCCGGCGAGACCCAGTTGACGTCTGGAACATGTTGGCAAGGGCATATTGCATGGCAGCGCCGGTGTTCAGAAGTGAGCCTCCAGTTGGCCTGAGTTGGGAGATTCTATTCACAACGTCTTGCCTGGTGCCATAGCTGTTCAGATAAAATTCAATTTTTGGAGACTCTGCAAACTGGAGGAGACCAATCTGCACTCTGTCAGGACGTACATCCAGCAGATTGACCACATTGATCATGAAGTCCCGCAGGTGAGGGAAGTTATTGCTGCTAACGTAGTTAGAGCCATCAACAAGGAAGACAATGTCACGGACAACCTTTTGGGTCTGTACGGTGGTTATTTCCACAACTGAGGAAAAACACAAATGTGAACAGTTAGTGTCTGTGTAATAACTGTACAATATGTTTGAGCACAGTTGGTATTTGACATAGTCCACAAAACACACTTAGAGCACTGATAATTCTCAAATAATATACAAATTGTCTAAATTAGTGAAGTGGCATTGTGTTATAAAGTTAATACTTTTCTATCAGCTACTACAGGTAGATAACAAGTATCATGGTAAAGTACTGCCACTTTCATTTTTAATCCTACATCCCTTTGCTAAAATTCCTCTTGTTTGGCTTTAAATGTCAAAAATGAATTCTGATGATTTGATGAAAAAAAATGTTTTTAAAAATACGTGTTATGACTTGCGTACTTAAATCATTATGTAAAACAATAGTATGTCATTAGTACACCATGGTAGCTAGAAGATAAAAAATGTAGTAGGAGTCTGAATCACTTCCATCATCTTTCATAATTGTTAGAGCACTTTTGGAAATCCAATTACAACTCTAGTATTTGTTCAACGCCTTGTCTGCAACTTATCTTTCAAATATTACTGATAAACCCATTGTTATTTAAGTTAGTCAGTGGGAAATGAATGATTAAAGAAAAGTATTTTATTTCTCGTGGCGATGGGCAATAGAATGATAGCTATCACAATGAAATGTCCCTCACTATCAAGATAACAAATATTTGATTCATGTTCAATGTGACTTCAGTGCTTAGACAGAACACAAGTCTTCCGTAGACTTGTTGAAATGCTGTTGAAAATCACAGTTAACTATGTGATTCCTCCAATTCGGAAGCAAGAATAAGTTTAGGAGTGAAGAGAAACCTCGATTTGACATTTATTGTAAAAATTACCAGTATCAATTGTAAAAATGTGTTTTGCTTGACCGAAATTCTATGAAATTTTGGGATAAATACCATTTTCCATATATAAACATATATAACCCCCTGCCCCCTTTTGGTAATACCTGTATCTGTGGGTCCTTCAGGCACCAGCCCCCCTGCTAGAGTCGACAGTGCATTAGTGATTTGCATTGGGTTTCGAAGCAATACCCGAAAATCCCTCAGCATAAACACAACGCTGTCAGTGAATGCGATCTGTTTCAGCTCCTCCTCCTCAGCTGCCTTGGAGCCAGCAGCCAGAGTCAACACCCCCATCTGCTGCAGAGACCTGGCTGCTTCTTGCACACTGTCACTGGACTTTTTACTGGTCATCAGCAGTAAAAGCTGGGGGACCCCACTTCGCATTCGACTGCCCTTCTCAGGTCGTAACATGTTTGTCCGCACAAAGTCCAAGGCTGCTCCAATGTTGACTGTCTGCCCGGGTCTTGCCCTGATTCTTCCCAGTGCAGAAGTCAGTGATTCCTTGGATGCGTGGGAGTTCAGATCCATCTCAAGGCGGGGAACGTTGCTGAACTGGGCTATACCAACTTGCACTTCATCTGGGCCAATCGGCATGACGCCAACAAACCGCTTGATGAATTCACGAATTGAATTGATGACCGTTGAACCCATTGTGCTGTCAATGAGGAAGATAATGTCTCTCTTTCCAACTGCCAAGGCTGAAAAGAAAAGAAAAACATTTATGCAAGCGTAATGTTTTCCTTCTGCCATGTAGTCAAACAAACCCTTCAGTGTTATCCTACTGTTATCGAAGATGAGTTTTCAGATTAAAGACTGGCCTGGTATTAGTTAATTATATTAATTTCTTTGGTTCCATTTTTACTGATCAATGTAATGTTTTATCTTTTGGTCCACCAATTAATCAAAACTGATTTAGCATATAATGATGTAATATAATGATGGAAATCCTTCATAAATCTTTTTCTTTTTTCTATTGTTGTGTAACTATATTCAGTGTAGTGTTTTTTCCCCATTGAGTTAAATGGACATCTTAGTGGTCTCCCCAGGTTTTCACTCAGTCCTGTTACCCCAACACATTCTCTCCTCTAAAAAATACATTATTCTAGTCTATTCTACTAGTCTTTCATTTCTGTTATACTATGTGACCATATTTCATATATTCTATAATTTTATGCTGAAAACTAAGTCCTTAACAGTCTGATTTTTAAGTTTTACATTTTAAATGACATATAATATCACTTTTTCCATTTTTGAATGCTGTACTGTAGCCAGTCAGCCTCTAAGTGCTGCTGAAAAGCCACAGCACAACTGCAAATATCAATCAATTTCAGCATATTTCCAACTACTTCTTTAATATCAACACCTTTTTTTAGTGGACAGAATTAGTTGGCATACGTTGAAAGATGATTTTTAAATGACATGGGTTATGATAACAGGACTGACAAAAATAAAGTTGTCAAGATGGACCATTACATATTTTGAATAAGTGTCATTTAACTATATATGCTATTGGATTTAGCAGTAATAAAATGACATTATTTCGGAAGAGTTTTAACAAGCAAATGGCAACTGCTCTATGAAACGACTCCATTAAGATTGCTTAATGCAATACTGAGTATTAACTAACAGTTAATTAACAGGTAACTAAATATCGATTGACATTAAAGGTATTTTTATTAAAATAAAGTATAAGTTATGCTAATAGTAAGTAGATAACTATTAAATAACTGCTGGGGATATTTCATCGTTCCAATAACTAATGTTAATTAATGTATCTGTATTGTGAAATGCTCGCGTTTATTTTGATATAAGAAGGTAGAACTGGGTGCTTCTGTGAAACTGGGTTTATTTTGGTATCTGGTCCTTTTCCAGCTTTTTAGACCTAAAAATAAAAGAGCAATTTAGACATATTTTCCACCAGTATGTACGCAATGATAACCTTAGATAAATGCAAAAAAAAATATCCTCTTGCTCTGAGCCGTCCCAAAATGTATCAATTTCTAATAAAATATTGGAGCCAAAAATAGGACCTAATTTGGGACAGTTAAAGCTACCAAAGTGTCAGTGCATTTTATCTTGAAAACATGGCTGTAAATGGTCTTATACACCGCTATAAATAAAGACACTGTGCTAAATTTGAGGATCCTAGTGGTTTTTCTAACCCAGACATGTGGGTTTTTCATGAATCTCAGTCTCATTCCAGGTTTCATGTGTGACCCATCCTGTCCACTGGCGCTACATGCGGAACTTGCCCATTTAAACAAATAAATTGCGAGTGATTTTTGCAACAGCGGTCACTATTGTGAAACACGCTGTCTTGCATAATTAGTTTGATTCCCAAAATGTACCTGTGAGAGAATAAAAAGATATATATATTTTTTTTAAAAGTAGTTTTTGTTTCCTTTTGACGGTGTTAAACGCGGATTTTTGTATTTAAAATAATATGAAAATAATATAAAAATGTGTTTTATCTGAAAAATAGTTTCTCTTTTATCTCAGTAAATATTTATTTTTAAAATAGACCCAAAGTGTTTCCAAACTTGCTTCATAACATTAGTCTACATGAATTTTTATTCCCCATGTCCTGTTTTTAGGACCAGTTTCATAGAAGCACCCCACGGCAATAAGGCTGATTAAGTCCAAATAAGAAAATACTCATGTGACATGACTAATGCTGTGATGTGAAAAGGCTGCTGGTTTTGCAAATTTGTCTAAAAACATCAACCCTTTGAGCACTTTCATGTAATTGAAATAATGTTTAAGTTACTTATCAGGGTCCCTCAAAGATCCCTAATAAAAATGGCTCTAACACTATTTATAAGTCAACCTGATATGGAATGATGCTGGCACTTTTTTTGATAAATAATCTATAAATTTGTCACAGCTTAATCATATGCACTTGACCAATTGTGTAAAAAAAATGTTGCTTTTGTATGTTTCTACACACCACAGACACATGTCGTTAGAATGTAAGGATCTGATGCTGTTGTTTTTCTTTGCTTTTTTTGTCCTATTGCATTATTTGCATGGCAACCTCTCTAAGTTTTCAGGTTTTAAACATATGAAAAGTGTTTTTGTTAGGGTTATAAAGAAATCTGTGGTTTGGTTTATATTGTTAAATATATTATCACTTACTCTGCTGTCTTTTCCAACCAAAACCAAGTGTTTTTCAGTACTTAAAATCAACCTTTCAAATGGTTTAATACTTGTATTTTTACTACTTTGACCATTCTCTGTCCTTTCCTCTATGACTTTATTCTCTATATCTGTGTGTGTGATCACCATGGTCATAATACTGCTTCATAAAAATGTCGATATAAAATGTTTTTGTTTTTTTTTTTGTTTTTTTTAAGAATATCACCATTCTTTCAAGACTGTCTTTTTTGTGGTTTGAAGAAGCATACAACGGCAGCATTTTATTTTATATTTATTGCTGTGTGGATTAAAATGAATGCAGTTTAATGAACTCTGTGGACAAAAATTGGAAACAGGAAAAATAAAATAATGTAATTATGTTTTGCTATTTAAACTTCATCAATATTGAAATTAGGAGTGGCTTAGTCAGAGGCAGGTAAACTTAAAGATTCAGTGTGCAATATATAGTGACACCTAGTGGAGAAGATGCAGACAGCACCACTCCGTACTTACATATTCTTGACAAAAAAAATAACCAAAGCATCCTAAATCCTGCTCAGTCTTACACACTGGATGTTTAACCCATAAAGACCCAGTGCTACTTTTTTGTCCGTTCCCAAATGATTTTTTCTCAACATTTAACCTTTCTTATGTGATTCAACACATTTATTGTAATATTTATTTATTTAGCATTTTTTGGGTGAAAATCCGGTATTTTCTTCTATTTAATTTATTGATCATGTAGACGCTCATTGAAGCTCAGATTAAAGTTGAGGTGTAATATATCAGAAACACAGAAAAGTGTATAAGTCGTACTTCATCCCGCTCCTTTTCAAAAAAAAATTTTCGTAATTTTTTTTGATATTCAAAATAAAAATAAAAATTCAATTCAATTCAATAAATTAAATTAAGTTCAATGAAGTCTGTCCATCTGCTCTCACTGATCCAACTCCATGGGTTTTACTGGTGAATCAATGTTGTCGATGATGCCGGTGTTTCCATGGTAACTACTGAGCCTCTGAACGTCCACATGGGTCATATCTGATGACCATGAAAAGACGACAAACTGCATTTTACACTAATTATTTACATGCATTGATAGAATTAATGGATCATCAGGTATTGAACCGCTTACATCAGTAGATGGTTTTGGTCACCAGTTACTGTTTGGGTCTTTATGGGTTAAGTGCACAATACCAATGAAACTTAGTGTCATCCATTTATCCCTACATTTGTTTTAACCTTATCAGGTTTGGAAATATACCAATTCCATGTTAAGCATAATCATGAATTATATTAAACTCTACGTTAAATTCACTTTGTGCTCTGTAGGGGTTTTAACATACAAAGTCCTCATCACCAACCACAATGTCCCGCCAACATTAACAGAGGAGTTACATACCTTCCATGAACTCATTCTGAACTATAATGGTGCGCTGGACAACCCCGTTAATGTATGGCAAGAGCTGGTCACCCATGTTTGCCACTGCTCTGAACTCAGGGGCTGACAGGACAAAACTTGGATCTGTAGCTACTGCTCCCAGATCTGCGGTGGCATCGTCACCAATCACCACACCGAATGTGATGACACCGGCCCTCTTAAGGGACCGGTCACCAGCACCGGTATCATCAGTGGACTGCCCAGCACTGATAACCACCAACATCTGGGGCACACCCTCTTCTGCCCTGCCCCCAGCTGTTTGGCTCAAAAGGCTCTCAGCCACTTCTTCCAAGGCCGCCCCCAGGTTAGATTCACTGCCCCCTGAGTAGGCGAGGCCCTTCACTGCTTGCAGGACTGATGTTTTGCTGTCAAAGCTATTTAGATAGAACTTAATGTCTGGGCTGCTGTTGTACAGGGCCAAGGCCACGCGAATTGTGTCTCTGCCCACATCAAGGCGCTCAATGATTCTCAAAGCCAAATCACGCACATAGGGGAAGTTTGCTGCTCCAACGTTCTCTGATCCATCAATTAAGAGTACTAGGTCAGCTGAATCTTGTGCTTTAAGGAGAGAGAGAGAAGACAAAACAAAATGGAACTTGTGAAAGCGTTAACACAGTGAGACAGAGACAAAGAATTCAATCAGAAAACTCGTGCTAGCATGTCTGTTCATGTGTCGAGTAACATTCAAAGTGAACACATCAATAACAACATTAAAAAACACATTATACTGCATGTAGGCTGAACCAAGGAGATATCCTATAACATATAAATCTGATGTAAATGAATTCAATGATTATTTAAGTCGTCATATCTAGAGTACGGTCTAGAAGTGTTAAGAGGAAGTGAGCCTGTTTACACGACCATAAAAGTCCAATAACTGGAAGCTATCGGATAATTACTCATCAGATCTGATGCATTTGCATGCACTTCGGGCATACGATAATCAAAAAACCCTGTTTAGACGCTCCAGTCCATTATCTGCTTTCGTTCAGAGTACGTACAGACACTAACTTCCTGTTGTCTTCCATGTTTGATTATGTAACTTCCATTCTCTATGATTTTAATTGTGTTTATACATGCGCAGATGTAAAAGAACTAAATAAATCAGATTAACAAGAAGACATCAGAGTATTGAGGAGAAATCCAGGTGTTTTAATCCGATTT
>JAPTMW010000015.1:5657295-5668389 GCA_029822955.1 Ostorhinchus angustatus | reverse complement strand
AGCTCATCTCCCTCTGAGCCCTCTGTAGCCACTGACGCTGACACTGACGCCCACATTGACTTTCCAGATGAAACTGAGACAAGCATTGATGGAACAAATACTGAGGCAGAGACTGAACAAAAAGCCTCCAGTGTTACTCCAAGCCCTGAAGAGGATTCAGAGGAGAACTTGATGGAGACTGGACAGAAGGAGCAGAATGGAGAGTCAGAAGAAGTTGAAAACTCGGTTTGCTCATCAGTGTTTTCGAGACTTGAGGAAAGATTTGATACTGAAAATGGTCCTCCAGAGACTGTTATTCAAGGTGAAATTGATAATGAAGAAAGTCAGACACAGTGTGTGGCTCAGATTGATGAATCAAATGCTGAGGTCTCCTTGACAACGACTGTGATGGATATCGCCGCCTCAGACTCTCAAGTAGTTGCTGAGGTTGAGCCAGAACGTAGCTCGCAAAATGTAGAAGATCCTGAATTAGAAAACGATGAAAATAATGCAGACACATCCGTTGGTCATGTGGTAAAGCAACCAGAGGAATGTGGCAACGATGAGTCTGAGGGTAATTCTGTACCCATGAATCAGGACATAGACAAAGACGATGATGAAGACGAGGAGGAGGGACAGTCTTTCGATTTTGATGACATGGAGATGGAAACACTTTTAGCAGACAGTCACCCTATGAATCCATTACAGGAACAAGCTGAGGAGGCAGATGAAGCCGTGCCCGATGAAATCTCTGAGCTGTGCCAAAATAATGCTGAGCCACAGCTGCAAATCCAGAGCAAGGTCCCCGAAAACAACAATGAAGCGCTTCCAATTGATGAGAGTACTGAGGCAGAAGCACTAGATAAAGAGCCAGAAAGCATTCCTCAAAATGAACAGACTTCTTTGGCTTCTGCAGAAGCCATGCTTGTAAAAGTGTGTGAAGAGCAGAAAAATATATCTGAGGAGGAAGCAGGTACAGCAGAGGACCCAAGGAACGTTGTAGAGGTTTTGAATGTGACGGTTGTAGAAAACGATGATCAGGCAATGTCTTTATCAGTGGAGGAAGGGGTAGATGTCATTAAGCATGAGCTGCAAGATAAAGATTCTCCAAATACAAGTTTGATGAGCAGCAATAGTGAACCAGCACCGACAGGGAAAGATGCGAAGAAGAACAGCAAAAAAGGCAAAAGCAAAGGAAAAGAGGAGTGCAAGATGTCTTAGTTCATCCATGATATATTGTAAGAAAGGTTTTCATTCAAGCGTAACTGAATTTTCAGAAAGTAAAAATAATTCAGGTTTCATCCACCACTGTTCCAAATATTAAGAGCTGGTTATTCACCATTAAATTTATCATTTAATAGTTTGCCTTTTAGATGTATTTCAATCAAAAATATATTGCCTGAGCTGTTGATTGAACAGTTGATTAATATATGACATATTTTAGCAAAACCTGAAGCTGGATGTCAGCTTTTGCACCCCAAACCAATCTGGATCAAATAGGGTTCCAGTTTGTCAAAGCCTTTTTCGAGCATTTTTGTGCAACTCTTCATACATGGTCATTTTTTGTTGTGTGTTTTTTTTTTTGTTGTTGTTTTTTTGTTTTTTAACATTTTCCATCCAATATGGCATTTCTGTTCCTTGTTTCTTGTATTAATTTTGATTGTTGCTGTCTCTATACTTTTCCTCCTCTCCCAAATGTTTCCAATCTGGGGGTTTTTAATGTGCAAAATATGAATAAAATCAGCTGGATGGAAACACGTCTATAGATATACACACCCTGGCCAAAAAGTGTCACACATTATTTCACTGAACGCCCTTTAGCTTTGATTACAGGCTGTATTTTGCTGTGGCATTGTTTATACCACGCAATGTTCATGTGTACGTCACAACAAATGTCCCATTTATTTCCATCCATAAT
Organism: Ostorhinchus angustatus; assembly: GCA_029822955.1. Classification (NCBI taxonomy): domain Eukaryota; kingdom Metazoa; phylum Chordata; class Actinopteri; order Kurtiformes; family Apogonidae; genus Ostorhinchus; species Ostorhinchus angustatus. The sequence continues at coordinate 5,666,492 of JAPTMW010000015.1, read as the reverse complement.
TGGCTAAGACTTTGTATTGATGATGGGAGGGTCAGTCTGCTCCATGAAGTCTTTTCCAGCATATCCCAAAGATTCTCATTGAGGTTCAGGTTTGCATCCTGATGAATCCAGATGATCTTGGAATAATTCTGTATCATCATGGAAGAAAAAAGCGCACTGATGATCAGACCAGGTCATGTAGTATAGAAGTAATCAGCTGACCTCATCTTATGGACACAACGCCGCTGATTCTAGACCTGAGCAAATGAAACAACCCCTCATCATAACACTGCCCCCACAGGCTTGTACTGTAGGCACTAGGAATGATGGGTAATCACTTCATCTGCCTCTCTTCTCACCCTGATGGAACAGGATCAGTCTGGACTTACAAGACTGCTTGACGTTTGTCCATTGAAACACAGGCCAGTCGTTCTGCTCTATTTAACTGATGGTTGTTTAAGTAATGAGAAGCTTCTCACTGAATCGGAGCTGAAGAAGTTGTTCCAGCTGAAATGTATTAATCACTGCAGTAATTATCTAATGGATGGATGTGTACTACTTGCTGAGTTCAGTCCATTTTGGCTAGGTTACATGTATTTGATCTACACTTCAACTGCCTTTGCTCAGCTGGTAAAATACACATTTGCAAACTTAGTAGCACTTTGATTTTTTTCCTGAACCTGTACATGTAATTATTATATGTCTGTAGAATTAGTCCATTGTCCAGACAGTGATTATAGTTTTTACATAAGTTATGCGTACAGAAGACTTAGTAGTAAATTTGGCTGTAATGCAGATAATTTTGCACTTGATATTTTGTTAGGTCATGTTTCTAATGCATTCCTTTTGTATTGTTTCATGAATAGTATTCCTCGGTGACTGTATCATTGAACTTTTGTCATTGCTGCAAATTCTGCAAAATCTGCTCTTCCCATTGGTGCACAAAGTGTATGCAGTACATTCTATATGTTGTTGTTGTTGTTGACAATTTTAAAACAAATGTGTGGCCTCCTGTTGGGATTATTCATTGACCAAAACAAAGGACTGTAAATTCCAAGCTACCAAAAATGTAAAAAAAAAAAAAAAGAAGAAATATATAAATATGTTTGTACTTTTTTGCACTTGATGGAAAAGTAAATGTGGGGCTTCCACAATGAAATTGCAATAAATAGTGGATCGTTGCCAATTTGAAATGCTTCTCCAAATACATTTTTGTGCTGCTCTAACACAAAAGGCATAACAATGTTCTCCATGTATCACATTTCCACTCAGCTGTTCCCTTTACTCTAGTCGTGGATGCTGTGTCCCTACACTCCCCCTCTCCTCCACAGTTTGTGCATGCTAACATTCCCCTCACATATTTGCTCCTGTTCATCACTCCCCCATGGATGCCTGCCCTGTTGCATGCATCAGCCTCCCACCCTGACCTACCCCCCTTCCACCATGTCCTTGGCTCCTCCCATCCCTGGTATGTTCCTCTATTTTTTTTTCTTCTTAACAACTGAAATAATAACTTTGTGTTTTGTAGCATTGTGACAAAACATGAATATGTCAATGCAAATTTCAGAGATCTACCTCTACATCACGTTCTCTCTTATGTTACAGAGATTCGTTTGAGGAAACTGGTGGATGAACGTGAGAAAATGATAGAGCAGGTGGGTCATTTTTTTTACAGTTATGTGAAAATATGGAGCATTGCCACATCAAAGTATCTTAAACCCATATGGGTGAAATGTAATGGTCAGTTGTGTTCTAAAAGCATCTGGAAATGTCAGGTGGTGATATAGTTTAAGTAATGTAAGTAATTAGAGTAATGTTTCAGTCTTTCAGCCACACATTTATGAACTATTAATATTTAAAACATGATCTCTGCCTAAGTCATGTTGGATTTCTTTTGTTGTGACTAATGGTGAAAAATAAATGATAATAACGATGAAAACAACTGACATGAGCTCATATTCCATCATCAAACTGTCTTTGGTTATTGTTTTGATCGACGGACCCTGAGTGGCTGATACTGTGCATAAAAATAACAGGTCTTACATGAAGATTCAGCATCATTTTTTGGTTGACTCTTGAGGCTCTCCTATTGCAGACTACTGGTTTCAGTGACAAAGCTCTGGTAAACCTGTTCATTGACACCTGAAACCAGCACCACATAACTGATGAAGATAGCAAAGTTAGCAACCAGCGAGTGAGAAGCTGGAAGTGGTCAAATCACAAGTGCAATGGATGTCCATCCTTTAGTTCTCATGTCTGTCAGATCTGTAAATGACCCTCTGTCGAATGAATATATTAGGAACTTTACAGACTCATAATGTGTCAAATATGTGCAATGTGGAGTCTTAAGTCGCACAAAGGAAAGGATAGGTTGAATTTGTTCATATACATGGAGACAGTGTGGTAGATGTCAACGCCCAGTGTGATGTTTGTAGGTATTAGTTAATGTCTTATGTTTTCATGAACAGGTGAAAAAACTAAAAGCTCAACTGGAACAGAAGACTCAGAGAAACGGCACTGAGAGCGCTACAGGCCCAGACGGTGAAATACTCGAAAACGGCAACGATCCCAACTTAATAGAGCTGCAGAGTAAGTACAAACCAACTCATGACGCTGGACATTTACTCCTGTAGTGACTCCTACCACTGAGGGTTATTTACTCTGATTAAATATTTTCAGGAGATTCCAACCGGCAAATAAGTGATTTGAAGTTCAAACTGGTGAAGTCAGAGCAAGAAGCCACAGCTTTAGAGCAAAACGTAAGCTGAAGGTTTGAAACATTCCTTATATGTTTATGCAAAACCTGGCAACAGTTCCCTAATGAGTGTCTTCCCTTGGTTTAGGTGACCAGACTTGAGGGTCAGGTGACACGTTACAAATCTGCAGCAGAAAATGCAGAGAAAGTGGAAGACGAGCTAAAAGCAGAGAAACGCAAACTACAGAGAGAGGTACAGTGCTACTGTTTTACACTGTAAAGTACTGAACCGCCTTCCAGACAGGGAAGAGAGCGCCATCCTAATTACAACATATTACCCAAGATGAGGATGATATCACAATACTGCCATTCTGTCTTACTTCCAAAATGATCACATACAATATATCACAATTCGACATACTATGTGATACAAACTCTTTATCATACAGTACCAGCACCTGTAGATGTTATCACAGGATACTTCCATGAGGCATCGTTTGCACCATGTAATTCTTATTCAGTGTCATAATAAACACAATCACATTTATTTGTCAACATTTATTTTCATCCATACTTGCATTAGTTTTTGGCCAACAGTATTGATGTTGGAGTCATTCTGCTGTGTCAGGTCTTCTCCCTCACATCCCAAACATTCTCAGATGGGTTCAGGTGGGCTCTGTGGTGTCCAATCTGTGTGAAAATGATGTCTCATGCTTCAGTACCACTCTGTCACAGTTTGATCCTGATGAATCCTGGCATGGTCCAGGCTTTATGCTTCCTACAAACTCATGGTTGTTTAAGATATGAGAAGCTTTTCAGTGCATCAGTGAGAGTTAAAGACGTTGTTGCAGCTGACATATATTAATCACTGCAGTCATTATCCAATGGAAGGATGTAATTTAGTTCAATCCATGTGGGCAGTTTTTGGCCAATCAGTGATTATTATGCAATACAGTATATGTACAATGTTTTGTATAACCAGAGTGTGTGTATGCATATATATACACACACACAACTATACATATTGTACAATGCAGCATATAGAGCATTATACATTATATTGCACTATAAATTCATTAAATTGTATACGGGTCAGTATCACTATAAGGTACATTTCAGACTTCAAAATGTCAACAAAAAAAACAAACTTGAGATTTTCCACTTAACCAAATGGTCAGTGTGTTAACTCGACTGTAGGCTGTTACAAATACGTGTTAGTCAAGCTCCCACAGTTTTAATACATTTTTACAAGCAGACCACAAAATACGAAACAAATATGTCCACCCTGTCACTGACAAATGCATGTAAAAATAAGTGACAGGATGGACAGTTTTGGCTAAAGTTAGCATTTAATGACCACATGTTGGACCTTGAGTTGGCAAAGTAGGTCATCTTTGAAGAGGACAGTGTAACGTTCAATGAAGATATTTGAATTTCTGAAAAGGTTTCTATTCAATATTTTGTGGTGACAGGGTGGACATGCTAAATTTGACCACATCCAACACAAAACGATGAAAATTTTAAAATGTAAATACTAAACGCTCTTGTAGTCTGTTTCCACCTCCAACGAAGACACTCCAAATGCTGATGATGTCATCAGTGACGACATCAACTAGATTATTGAAGGGGCAATTCCCCCTAAAGTGGCAGGGAGGACAGCAAAGGATACGTGTTGAATGTTAAATAATATTATGAAAATAACATACTGTATAAATGATCAAAATAACTTGTTTTATTGAAAAATTTGTTTAGTATAATGACAACATATAATAAGTTTTTTTTTTCATTTAAACATTTATCAAACTCAGTAAAGTTAGAACAGTGTGAGGGACATGCACAAATCATGTACATTCCCTCAATGAAAATTAGACAAAATAATAAAATCACATTTCAAAATGTTTTGAATTGTACTGATATCTGTGTGTTTGCACATTCATAATAAAAACCCCCAATTTTTTCATTATTTTGCCATGTGTTCATAGTAACAGATTCTGTTTGGGACATCAAAGACACCATATAGTGATACCGACCCACATATCATACAATGTGATCTATCAAATCCAGTATATTGTTCAGGACAATGTATTATATACACCTTAAGATAATATGTTCTCGTACTATATTTTGTCAGATCCTTTCTCTTATTGGACCTGTTTGTCTCTTCTTGTTTTGGACACTACAGTTGCGATCAGCACTGGACAAGATTGACGAACTTGAGTCAAACAATAGCCACCTCTCTAAAAGACTGGAGAAGATGAAGTCTAGTCGTGGCATGGCACAGACTCCGTAATAAGGACCCCGCAGACCCGTCGGCTCGATGTTCCCCACTGGCTGATCACTCTGGATAGTCACCCTGCAGACCGGGTGCTTCGTTCATCTGCCTATTAGCAGCCTTTAAAAGTAGTTCTATCACACCCACAGCGTTGAAGACGATAAGCGATGTGCCATTTCTTTTGTCTATTTTCTGTCCGAGAAATCTTTGTAGCCCAAAAAAGTATATAAAGCAGAGGAGGGGATTTTTGTGTACCTCATGACTTTTGTTTGAGCCTCTGGTTTAGCACTGCTCTACTCTGAGGAGACGGGCCACGTGGAAAACCCCCAGGACTGAACAGCATTACAGAGGACTTAGCCTTTTCTGTGTGACCTCTCTGATCACCTGTGGGTGCGAGAGGCAAAATTGCACTGCCCTCTTTCTGCTGCCTCTTCCCATCATCCTATATTTACTTGCCTTGTCCGTATAGAATCCAGAGAAATTCATAAAAACACCTTGAACGTAGCAGAGTCGGTGGCCTCAGACTGTTAACCCCACTAATTCATGTGTATGTTCCTCATCATACCTTTTGCAATTGCATCCAAAGTCAACCTGTTTTGTTTGGGTGTGTTTGTCTGGAGTTAATTTGTATCTGAATCATTTTTTCTGGATTATCACTGTCAAATATACACTGGCAAAGTCACCAGCTTTAAATATTAGTCCCTCTCTAGATCTAACAGTGTGACGCCGGTTGTTTAATGTTGAACGGCTCGTGTCCCACCACCGCTTGATCCACAGCGTCTCTTTTACAGTCGCATCCCGAGCTGCTTTTCTGCTTCACGTAATCAGTCACCGGTCGGCTCTTGTGCACACACCTGATTTGCTGAGACTTAACTGAAGGAAAAACAGGGACTCAAAGCATTGTTAACAGAATATACTCACTGGGGAGATGCTGCTTCACTGTTTACAAGAGCTTTGAAAAGTTTGTAAGGAGACAAAGAACTGTAATCTTTGTGCAATAAAACGTCAAAACACGTGCTGTCTACACATGTGCATTTAAGTCCTGAACTACCTGTAAATCTTTCCCATAATCCTCTGTTCTAACCGTATAATAATTTGGATTCAAAGTACTCAACTGAGAATAAGTACTTGGATGCTTTAATTTTTATTATAAATAAGAAATTAAACCTTCAATAAGGAGTATTTTATGTGGTGATAGTGGGTAAAATAATTCCTTAACCTTTAATCGTATTGTACAGTCATTGAAGTGAGGGAGTGTGATATCTGTACCTCCTCCTGGTCTGCTCTCAGGCTTTAGAAACTCTAGGATGATTCAGGTCAGCAGGTTTGAGAGCTGTGAAAGCCAGTACAGTAGATATCCAGATTTCATCTGACATGGTCTGTTTCCTCACCCCATCTATCATTATATTCTATTCAGTTCTTTTCCTGAATACTTGCAACAGCAGCTTTAAATTTGAAGTCTTTTTTGTACAGTACAGAAAAAAGTAATAAAACAATATAAAGGCCTATTTCAGACTGTTTGGACCTCTGTTCAGGATGAGGCTATGGCTGACTTATGCTGAATAATGCTACTAAACATACTGTCCCTGTGTTCAATCAACATTTCCATATTTTTCTTGCAAAGACTATATGGATTAATTGAAGTAAAAGATTCGACAATGAAACCATTATTATTATCTATATTATAAAAGGGAAGTGGTCTGTGTGTGTGTGCTTGTGTGTCTTGGGCATACAAACACACAAAGTCCAGAAAGAGCTGACTGCTGCAGTTTGATGTATTTAAGTACTTTTGGTCAAGGAAGAGACTAGCGGAAACAGCAAGTTGATAGGACCAATATTTTGGGAGATATGAGTCATTTGTAGCCTTACAAACTATGGCCAGAATCATGTGAATGCTTGGGCAGTGACTGCTAGACCAATGTGGTACAAATATCCGTGTTGGGGGACTGGGATTTTGCCCCTCAGAGTTGGAATGTGGATTTTCAAAACACATCCCACCCTCAGTATTCACAGTGATGAAGTCCAGGAGGTAGAACCCATGGTTCCCCATGGGTCAACACGCTACTGTGATTATGTGACAAAAACATTGTTCTTTGAAGCCTTTAGAATTTACATGTAAATAGTGGTACAAGGTATGGTGCCGGGATTTTTACTTATTTACCCCAAAGTGGAGGCAAGGGGTATTGTTTTTGGTTCAGTTTGTTTCTGTTTAACACTAACAGTAAAACTATTGGTTGAATTCATACCAAATTTGGTTTATAGATCACCAGTGACCCAGAACTGATGTGGTTACATTTTGGGAGTAATAGGTCAAAGTTACATTTTTTTTAATGAATTTTTTAAAATCTTTTATTTCTCCCATTTACTTCTAATTGGCAAAATTTCAAATGTCTATAAAACATCAATTTTGTTTCAATTTACTTCAAACTTAGCACATATATAGAGGCAATTGATATGGTGACATCAGCACACGCATAGACATGATGACATCAGCTGGATCGATGCCAAAATAAGCTGCTATACGTGCAAGGGGCGGGGTTTGTTGTGGCTGGCACCACTTGTTAGTCGTCTGTTTTTGTAGCAGATGCTCAACTTTAACACCTCACGTGCACAGTATGCAGTGCAAAAACCTTGAATATCGCAAACGACCCCTACTGTTGAGGTTGTTTTCAGGGGTACGTTCGTGAGCGCCTCTAATTCAAAGACACAGACCACGAATCCATCACAGGTTTTTATTAGTCGCTGCATATTCCATCTGTCGGCTCATCCAGGTTTGGTGTCTGAGCTGGGTAACGGGCTAGTGCTTCGCTCATGTGCGTTCATGTCACAGTGGGTCCGCTTTTGGATGCGCTGAATCATCCTGCGGCCGTAGAAGTCCCGATATTCAGGGGGTAGTTCATCTAGAGTGTGCAACGCTCGCTCTAAGGCCTGAAGGGCTCGAGTCGCAGCCAAGGGGTCTTTGTTACCGTAGGGGTCCTTTTTGTCGTAACTGTCTGCAGGTAGATGGCGCCAGAACACATTCACACCCACCCCAAACTGCAGGGCCAGGGTGTTATGGAACCACAGGGCTGAGAAAAGGAGGGACAGCATGTTATGGAAGTCTGTACAATGTACACAGAGAACACACCTGTAGTAGAGGGACTGTATTTAAAATGTTCTCAGAAAAATGCACCGACAATCTTTATTTGGAGAATTTCAGTGGCCAAGTGCATTAGTATTAGCATTAGTATGTTTAAAAAAAAAAAAAAAGGTGTCTTTTACAGGTTCAGTCTACAGGGTGTCCACAAAGTCTCTACAATTTTAAAAATGTATTCCAAAAGCAATTGATGAGATATGTTCATCACATCTGTTCTATGCACTCAGTGATTATCAAAGTGGGATCATGTGCAATCGAATCATTGGTCCATTTTTCTTCAAGAGATTAATTATTGCAAATGTTGACCTTTGACCTTCTGACTGAATGTGTCACCACAACTGGACGGCCTTCAATCAGCCATCCTCTTCCAGGTAGAGGTTGCTCCACCACATTGGCTTCTGCACGTTGGTGGGTTCTAAATCAAACATTTCCAGACCGGTGGATTGGAAGGGATGACCCAATTCACTGAACACCCCGTTCACCAGATATCACTGCCCCGGATTTCTTTCTATGGGGTTTTGTTAAAGATATTGTGTATCGAACAAAGATACAGGATATCAACGATCTGAAGGAAAACATCAGATCACTGATGCCGTTGATGAGGTTATGCTGCAGCCAACATGGCAACAAATCCAGTACCGTCTGGATGTGCTTCATACAACTAACAGTGTCCATATAGAGGTGGATTAAATGAGGCACAAAACTTCAATATCTACTTTTCATTTTGGAATAATTCCACAGATTTGTCTACTCATTTGGTTTTGTAATAAATGTGCTAAATCGTACAGAAACTTTACAGACACCCTGTATAATATTCATACTCATGCACTTATGTGTCACTTGCGTTGAACAACTGTCTCCCACACTGAGATCCACGATAATGGCTTGTGACTAATTTCTTTATGTAACGGATGCATATTTTTTCTAGAAAAATGCTTATCGTCACTGCAGAGTTCTCTTCTCTTCTGCTCCTCTACAGCAGCAGCAGTGCATTACATGAGCTACTTACAAATAGAGTTAGCTAACGTCAGCAAATGAGTACCTCGAACAGAAATTTATAAGAGCACAAGCATAAGTAAATATCAATGTGATATCATGAAATCACGTAAATATAC
>JAPTMW010000015.1:5629256-5643962 GCA_029822955.1 Ostorhinchus angustatus | reverse complement strand
CACAACAAACTGATGACTGACATTTTGTATAAATACTGGACTTAAACACTAGTTTCAGCTTATATAAATGTGAAAATAAATCTCTTAACCCTTTGACACAATGGGTCAAAATTGACTGTACTGAGTTTTTATCATCATCGCATTTGCAATTAATTTCATTTTTCAGTATCTCATGTATTCTTCTATTAACTTGTATGAATTATTACACATTCTTACATTGTGACCTTTTTTGTACAGCATTTTATTTAGTACATACGAAAGGAAAAATAATGATTTGTGGTCAAAAACAAGATTAAGAGCAAGGAGCAAGACTTAGATTATTGAAGGATGATATTCTGACGCACCCGGAAATGTGCAAAAGTGAAGCCAGTTTTTTCTTTTAAGTGTTCATATTAATGCAATTTTAAAATTATAAAAAACAACGTAAACCTAAATAAGTCCCAAAATTACTTTATAGCTAAAGACCTTTGGAATTTACATTCCTAACACCCTCTAGCTGCCCTGTTCAGAAGCTACATCACAATATTAAATAATATATGAATTAAAAAAATGATGATGCCCAAACTGCATGAATTAACATAAGAGCTGGATACTTGTCACTTTTGATCCTTATTGTCAATTAGATAGGATTTGAATATGGAAAAATGCACATCAAAGAAAACACACCCTGTCCTTATTTGTAAAACTGTTTAGTATCTCTTTTTGTGTTTTCTAAGTGGAACAGTCCAATACCAAGGTATGAGAATGCAAAGTGCCACATCAGGCCGTTTTTTTTATCAAAGAAAAGAAAAAAAATCAACATGAAGTGTCAGTGTTAACAGCTTCAGTGCTCTTTAGCATTCATCTGACAAGGCCGTGAAGGCTGTAGCATATGTTCACATCACATTTTCATCAAAGCAGTCAGTGTCATTGTCATTCTGCCATCCTTTCATTTGTCCCCCATCTGTTGCAATACAGCTCGGATTCACATATTGTGTACTGTGTGTGTGTGTGTGTGTGGGGTGGGGGGGCACAACAGTTCCATGCAGCTGCACCAGACCTTTGGCTGTTTTATTAAAGATTTGGAAACTCTGATCTCCACCCAGCTGTGTACATCTTGTGTTGAAATATTACACAATATATGAATGTGATTGTGTGTGCAGACCGTTTTTCGTCTATGAAGGTTTGCAATTATTTACTTATTTGGACTAAGAAAAACAAATGCACAAAAAGAAAAGAAGTGTTGAATGAAAAATAAAGATGAGCATAAGCCTATATTTACAACCGAAAAAATACTGTGATTTTTAAAAAGTGACAATTCATTTTTCAATTATTAGGAGCATGTGGAACAATTCATCCAAGTACAACTTGGTTGTCAAATGTTCATGTAAATACACAAAATGTTAGATAAGCACTATTAATATTAAAGGTATTTAAAGAAAAAAAGAAAGAAATATGGTGAAGATGAGCACCGAATATTTTTAAAGGTTTTAACATGGTTTTGTTTATCGATGCGTTCAATGTCCTCAGGTAATTTACACGTCTTTTGAAACATAAAAAAAATAATTCATGAAAGTTAAATTTAGTTTACAAACCAATGCTATTTATTACAGATATATGTTTCAATAGTAGTTTAAATTTTAAATAGTAAAATATAACTTTTTCTGTCGGAGCTCATCATGCCTGATATAAATTCCTATTCAATACAAACCTATTTCTATCTCGCTTTGCAAATGTGGCTAAACCCGTTCTCATATGTTATGATGTCACTCGCTGCTCCTCTTCCTCATTGGTCCCTGTGTTTGTCATGTGCCCTCCGATTGGCTGAGAGGGCTGCCAATCAGTGCCGTTTGTGCAGTATGTGTTCCTGTTGTGAGCCGGTGTGTTTGATGACAGCCTGTGGTATGCGTGCTTCCTCGCGAGAGGGTTGTAGAAATGAAAATTGGAAAAATATGGAGGTTTCACACCTGTGAGGTTTAAAACCACCTGAACCATGAGAGTCGTCACCGTGGCCTTTTACGGGTTCGCTCTGGGGCTGTTGGCTGTTGGCCTGCGGGAGTTGCTGACTGGCTTCGAGGAGAACAGATGCAGTATGACCTATATGTTTGAATACCCAGAGTACCGGGTGAGTAGAGTAGTAAGGCTAATTAATGTCATCACTCCGGAATATATCCAGAAATATCCGAGCAAAGTCCCTATTCTACGCTTTCTTCACGACAGAATGCTAAATATAGCTTGCTAAATGGTTCGGTTATTTCAAAACGGCGAGAAAAATGTTGCAAAAACGTAAATCGTGAGAGCCAAAGCGTCTGATTTCAAGCCATTTCCTGAATGATGCTAACGTTACCTGACGGAGTGTGTAACGTCAGGTGTAGGGCGCGTGCAGTTCCTGTCTGGGTGGACGCGTGCGTGTGTTTCTTGGAGATCCAAAATGAGAGAAACTAAAATTAGCCGTGTTATGAAAGCATAAATCAACAGCTGATCCTTGAATCCTGTCAGAAGGCTACTCACAGCAGATCAGCTGTGTGTTACACAAAGTACAGGTCAGATGAAGATGTGCAGGAGATGTGGTGAAGATGTTAGCAGTGTAATGTAGGACGAAAGCCCTCCTGCTCTTTATGCTCTGTAATGTGTTCATCTGTCCAGAAGTGGGGCACAGCTGGAGGCGGTCTGCTGTATGGGCATTCACCATAAGCCACACAGGAGTGTGGACAGACTACCATGGGTCCACAAAAAGACCTGTGCTTTTATGTACTTAATGGACATGATCCCTTGAAAAAGGGGATAACTCTGTTTGCAAAGAATACAGGCAGGAAAAGAAAAAATAACATTTTTAATAATAGGTCTACAGGGTCCCAGGCGAGGGTCAAACGCACAGCATATCAGCAATGTTCAAATAAAAAATAAAAAACAGAACAGAGTATTCTCTCAGCATTTATGAAACAGAATGCAAAATTGAAGTGTCTCAGAAAATAGATCAATATTTGTGAAAATATGTTTTAAAAGGTACACCTTCAAAAACACAGCAATGTTGAAGGACACTGTTTTTTTGTTTTGTTTTTTTTAGCAAATTCCACAACTGTATTTCAGAAAATAAAACATTTCATGAAACATGACCACATTGCAATGAAATTACAGAAAGTGTGGAACAATGCTTATTGTTTGCATTGGACTGAACCCAAATCAGTGAGAGTTTATACAATGCATATAAACAGAGAATGACATTGAAGTGTTAGGACTTGGATTCTGTCCAGTTACAAACAACAATCATGTCTAACCCTTTCTGTGTAATATGAGAGGTTGTTGTCGCATAGTTTTATTAAATAAAATATAACGAGAAAATAAAACACTCCAACTTTTGGATATGTGTGAAAATGATAAGTAGAGTGATTTTTCTTTTATATTAATGGGGTAATTATGATAGTAATCTAGACTTTTGTATATTAATACTGTATTGTTGAATGTAGGAGGTTGTGTAAGCTTGAAAAGTTGATCATTTAATAAAAGTGTTGTTTGTTATTTTGATCCCAGATGCCTAATAGGCTACCTGAGTATTTCAGTTCTTCCACTTAGAGTCTGATGAAGGCCTGGGATGACTGTTTTATTGAAGTCCAGGACTATGTCAGTCGATCCAGTAACTGCTCTTTATTTAGTTTAGTTCTCATTTCTTCGCAGCGTGTGGCGTTGCCTCGTCGTGTGGCCAGACTGTACCCGGCGTATGGCCTCTACCTGTACGGGGAGGGTCTGTACGCTCAGGAGACCCGGGCCCTCAAACTCACCGGTGCACCTGTTCTCTTCCTGCCTGGTAACGCAGGCAGTTATAAACAAGGTGAGTACACAAAATGAGTATGTTTTAAATCAGCACCCTGTAGCAAAACAACAAAACAAGAGAAGGTTGTTTTGGGGTTTTTTTACACAGCTTTGAGCAGCCAAGTCCATTTTTAATAAGACAATGTGCCGGGGTTGTGTGAGGACATGAGGGCAGCCTCCTGCTTTTTGGTGATTAGTTTCTACCTGACTGGAATGCAAACTGGATTGCCCTTCAAACTCCATTTATTCATGTGTTTTGTAATGTCAGTGTAAGGAGACATTCACTCCACAAATACAAGTCAAGACAGAGAATTAAAAGTGGCGGTTTTATCTGAAAATGCCTTTTTAATTATGTTGTACTTTTAGATAAAAGCACAGTTGCATATTTTCCCATCATTTTTAATCTATTATAAATTTTTCATTAATTGTTTTATTTTCCCATTAACAACCCATCAAAAGACCAGATCTGGTAGTAAATATTGTGTATTCCTTTGTGCTGTAAAACCCAGTTATCCATTAACTCTAAGAAAACATCAGTGGGTCCAGTGTTTGACCCTGTGACCTTACACATACTATATACGTGTTGTGTGTCTTAAATGTGTTTAACTGCTGTCTTACACAGATTAGCCTTAACATTCAGACAAGTGAGATGCTAGTCATGTTAATTATCTCTTTACAGTTGACGGGGTTGACACCCAGTTGTCCTTTTGATAGATGCTAACCAATGCTGTCCAGGAACACCCAATGAGACCTGCAGTTTCAGAGTTACTCTGACCCAGTGGTCACCATCACAGCGTGATCCTTTTTAAAGTCACTCTGAACTGTACGCTGCCCATTTTCTGGTTTCCAACACATTTGCTTTAAGGACTAAATGGTCACTTGCAGTCAAATGTGTCCAACCCAGTGAAAAGTGCCGCTGTAACAAAGTAATCCACAGTATTGCCACTTCTCCTGCCAGTGGTCAGAATGTCATGGCTGATCAGTGTATGATCACAGGGGAAAACCTCAATCATCTAAATGAACCATTACATATCTAAGCAACGTATGTATTCATGAATTTAATGTAAAACACTATGGTAATCATTGTCAGATGTGTACATAGTGATAATACTATTATACACATTCAAGCAGTTTGCAGTTGTGGTTTTTAATCTTCTCCTTTAATCGTGTTTTTCTTGTTAATAATATCTGACTGAGCATAACCTGTCCATGTCTGTTGCTTGTCACTCTGTTCCAACTCTCTTCTTTTTTATGTGAATCCCAACCAGGTGATAACGGTCTTAATGATGTGACTCCTAGGCATTTGACCCGGGTAACAAAAAAAGAAAGAAGAGCACCAGCTGTTACTTTTGGTCTTTTTAATGAGTGTGGTAGCAACAGCAAATGCAATTAACAGCCATTTTATTTTAAAATAGCCTACAATACATTTCTGATGTTTGATGGTCTCAAAAGTATGCTCTGTATGATGCAAGTCCAGTCTCAGATCACATTCTTGGATGATATTTCACATTTCTTGCCTTCAGCTGTGTGTAGGCGGAAAACTCCTCCACTTTTATACAAGTGAAGATGAGCACATTTTGCAGTTTGGTCTGTTATTTGTGATATTGTGAGCGTTTTTTGCCCTACATCCAAACTCTTGTAGCTGTAATATGTTTAACACCAGTTTCTTAGTTAAATATCTATGATCGGCATCTTATCGCCACGACTTGTAGCAGTAGAGCAGCATCAAAAAGAAAGAAGTATCATGAGCCTGTGATCCTGCTTTGTGTCAGGGGTCACTGATACAGGAGAAATAGCTTAGGTTGTGTAAATTTAATGAGCTTTGTGGAGGAATAAAGTACGAGTTTTTCTTTTTAGGTCACCATTTGCTGCCCTGAGGATCTAGAGAAACTCAGGAGCTGCAGACTTTAATCAATAATTAAAAAAATAAAAAAATAATTTGCATGTAATGGAGGTATGTGAATTATTAGACCTGCTTGTCATTTGGCAGAGTAGCATTACATCAATTTTTAGATGTTAACCATAAAACACACAGTCTGCTAAGTGCACTACTTGACAGAATATCTGGTCTTCTCACGCAGCTCGTTCCTTGGGCTCAGTAGCACTAAGGAAGGCTGAAAACATGGAGGGAGGCCTTCACTTCAACGTGTTCACGGTGGACTTCAACGAGGAGCTGGTGGCCCTGTACGGTGGCAGTCTGCTCAGACAGACACACTTCCTACATGAGAGCATTAAGGCCATCCTGAGGCTCTACAAGGTCAGGACACACATATCATCTGTTCCATGATACGCTTACTTAATGTGTGTGTGACACATACTACTGGTGGAGCAATATTCTGGTATGGAGGGTTTGCTTCGCTGATCATGTGTTTACATTTGTCAGTCCTTCAGACTTGTATGTCTTGCACCTTAATGTCTTAAGACTCTCTAATTCTTAATTTTCTGATATCAAGAAGGCAAAATACATAAAATATTAGGGCTGTTGTTGAATGATTAAAATTTTAATCAGATTAGTCACGTGGTTGCTGTGGATTAATTTTGATTAATCACAATTAAATATCATTCATTTTTAATCTCTATTAATCCCATTTCATTTTGCATGAGCAAACAGACTCAAGAAAGAAGGAAATATGCACTTAACAGGTTTATTAAATACCTTCAACAGTTTCAACAGAACAACTTGAAACAACTGTTCCGTCTTGGGTTTTGTTTGTTGTCATATTTACATCCAGAGGTTCAGTTAAGTTCTGTTAAGTGTCTTCCATCTTTATGGGTTTGTTCTGCTGCCTGTTACTACTGGATCAACTGCCCATTTGTTCTTGTGTGATGCTAACTCTACTTGGACAAACTGCCCCAAATGCATTGCCCGAGACATTCAGAGTCATTCTGCGCTGCAGATAGGTTAATTGCATTAAAATTTCTATGATGGATGAATCCACGTTAATGCATTAATTTTGACAGACCCATAAAGTATATAATTTTTTAATTCATGTGAAAGAAATTATTCATGTTGTTTACTCTGCACAGGTTAGCAGATTATGTCAGTACATCAAATGCAGTACTCCACTAGATCCTTAAAGTCTCATATTGCATGAAATTCAATCACTCATCTAAAAATAACCCGCTAAAAGTTCAATATATAACATGATCTGGGCTTTACATGAAATTTATGTTGGAGTTCTGTGGCAGAAGCTGATTGTCGGCATTAGCTGACTCATTTCTAATCTAACAATTATCTCTGTCGGTACACTGATCAACAATGTTCAGCACTAGCTACCATTAGATTTGCTGTTAGCTAAATGTAAAAATAACCGACTCTTACCACAGCATAGACTTAAAATACATTACCACTGGCCATTAGGTTTGAGTGTGGACTAGATTTAAAAACCCAGAAGAGGCGAGCCAAATGAGGGACCTGTGGGGCTTTTTACAACCATTGTAGCTTCAACACTAAATGTCACCAAATATTAGACACTGAATCTTAAATAATTTGCAGAATACCTTTTGCCTCAATGTCATGAAATGATTTATTCATGTGTAGCTTGTTATTCAGCCATACTTTCATCTTTGGGCTCAAATGTGTTTCTTCAAGACCAAAAACGACCAAAAATACATCATGAATTATGAATTGGACATTGTTTTTGAGTTCTTGCATCATATGTCTCAAAACTTATGCAAAAAATGTGTCCTTTTCATCTTGTTACTTCTTTATCTGAAGTCTCTCCTTTTCATTTAAGATGAGTCAGAGGTCAACATTCATAAACTCTTCCACTATGCTTATTAAGACAATGACCAAACATGTATTTGAAACAGCTGTACTTGATGTGGCAAAAGACTAAACATTAATGTTGATTGCTACACTTCAATTATCAGCTTCGTGAGTATTTCAAAGTGTTTTGGTTTGGACTGTGGACTGATTTGAACTGAGCTTATTCGTTCAGCTTCCTTATTGAAACAATCCTTATTTAAAAATTGAAACCACGAATCAAACACATACTGAAATTTGTCTGTTTCCTGTTTCCTAGCACTTGAAGACTCCCCCTCAGAGTGTAGTGGTAGTGGGCCACTCCATGGGTGGAGTGGTGGCCAGGGCGCTGTTCACTTTACCCCGCTTCAACACCAATCTGGTCAGCCTCATCATCACCCAGGCTTCCCCTCACCTGGCTCCAGTGTTAGCCCTTGATCCATACCTGCTGGGTAAGCATCACTCAGACTAGTACTTGGAATGCTTTTCCCTTATATGACTGGTGCCAGATTGTCATCATGTATCATTATATTATTGTTATTTAGTGGTTTTGAACTGACAAACTGTTCTGGCTTAACTGGGTTTTCCATCACTTTACTCACCTGGATCACAATGTGGCCCCTGATGTTACGAAACCAACACATCCCCCTATGTATGTTGAGCTTATTGCTGACTGAATTTTCTAGATAAATAAAGGTATTTAATTATCATTAAAACAGAAGTCTGATGATATGTTCCCTTCTCTGTGTTGTTGCTTGTATGAGAACATGTTCTTGTATCAGTTCAGTGACTGTGAGGACATGGCTGAGGTGGGGATGATGGGGGCACAGCAGCATGGCTCCAGCTCAAACCTGGGCCATCTGGGGCATTGTGCTGTATGATAAACCTGTATTTTTCAGAATGTCCTTTTAATGTGACCACCCTGAGTCCAACAAGCACAATAATGATGCTGTTTAATCATCTTCGTATACCACACCTCTCAGTTGGATAGAATATCTCAGCAAAGCTTAAGTGCTCGGTAACACAGATTTAAATAAATGGGTGTAGTGTTTATATTATGTTCTTTTCCTACTGTAAATGGAGCTGTGGTTCACACAGCTTTGTCCACACTAATACATTATGATTTTAAAACGCTAATTGAGATCTTCCATCTCTCCACCTTTATTTTAGCCCCAATGAAGTTACGATACGGAAACATTGTGGATAAAATGCACATAGCTGGAAGTAAGATGTATATGTTGTTGATAATTCCCATTTTCCCATCTTTAGATTTCTACTCTGCAGTGAGACAAAAGTGGGTGAATCAGGCAAACAAACTCAGGAATGTCACAGTTCTATCTGTTGGAGGTGGTTACCGTGACTACCAGGTCCGCTCTGGCCTGACATCTCTGCCCTGTCCGTCAGAAGACCCTAATAAGTTATCACTGGTGGTAAGATTTGCTTTAGAACTTGGCAACTTAACCCCACAATGTTAGCACTTCTGCACTTCTCCACACATAATGTTTCTTTCTTTTGCTTTCTTTTTGTCACCAGGTAACTGCAGTTCCCAGGACATGGGTGTCCACTGACCACCTGTCTATTGTCTGGTAAATATGGATGCCCATTTCCACCACTGTGTTCAGAAAAATTAATTTGCTGTGAATCAAAGTTATGCCTTAGTATCTCAAATATTGATCTCATCATTATGTAATACTAAGTCATTATTTTAAAAAAAGATCATATTATTCACTGTTTTAGTTTATCTGGAGCATTACATGAGTAATGCACAAATTGTGTTTTTCCATGTTGTAGGTGCAAAGAGCTTGTTCTTGCCACTGTCAGAGCGTTCTTTGACCTCCTCGATCCTGACACCAGACAGGTCAGAACACTCACCAACACACAGACTTAAAACACAAATGTCTCTTTAAACACATTCATCAGGACACTTGCACTTAAAAACAAAATCAAACTTATGTAAATGATAAACCTCTAATAAGCATTGACCAAAACACTTTATCTACAAGCTTTGTGGTGTTTATTTTTTATTATTATTAGTTCACAGAAAGTCCTGAAAAGAAAATGGCTGTTCTGAACCATCACTTCATCAGACACCCTGTCAGGATGTTGGAAGAACCTCAGGAGACCACCATCTCCTTCTCAGGTTAGAGAAAAACACTTGTAACACTTATGCGCTAAACGAGGAGCATCTGATGTCAATGACCTGTTTTATAACTTGTTTGCATAACAATTTTATTTTCTCAATGAAAATAAATGAGGTTCATGCCATGTTTCTGGCCTTTTTTTAATTTGTGTAGATTTTCCTGATGCATGGAGTGAAGTGAACACACTGCGTCTGGCTTACAGCACACCAAAGGTACCTGGAACCTAAAGAAACCCAAGTGGATGTTTTAAATGGCATTACTAACTAGAAAAGCACTCGGAGAGCGCAGACCTCCGCCAACCTGACCAGTCCCCCTTGCTTCATTTACCGCAATGTTAATGAAAATTTGAAAGTGATCCAGAATCCAGGATTTCTTCCGGATCATTTCCAAAATCTAATCGATTGTTCTGTGTGACATTTCCAACATGCTGTCAAAGTTTCATCGAAATCCGTCCTTAACTTTTTGCGTAATGTTGCTAACAAACAGATAAACGCCGGCAAAAACATAACCTCCTTGGCGGAGGTCATTTAAAAAAAAAAAACAAAAAAAAAAAACAAGAACAAGCCTACTACATTCAATATACGTAGTGTATATAGCAAATGCACTTTGTGTTACAGGAAGGACAAGTAAAATACTTCCTTTTTGCCCTGTCAAGTCGCAGGGAGGCCTACAGCCATTTTTACTGCAGAAGCAACAACCTGGTGAGTTTTCAGATGTTTGTCACCAGTGATGTAATGCCAATGCTTTGAGATAAATCCTCTATTTTCTTCCAGAAAACCACATGTATTATGTGTCTTTGGAATAATGTGTCATTTTTCCCATGTCAACACATTGTAAACTTGTTTTCCAACAGGAGATGACAAGCTGGGTGTTCGGCTGTGTGCAAAGAAATGGCTCTTCATGGTAAGAATACATTTAGAATGTGTCAACCAATAACGTCTGCATCATCCAGCATTTGTGGGAGGAACAAATATAAAAATGAACTAACTCTGAATACACAGGTCTCTCCTTTGTCTGCTCTTTTCACTTACTGCACAGTTCTGTCTCAGACACAACTCTGGGCAGACATTTCTTCAGGTCGTTTCTAACAGACCTGTCGACAAACACTGCGGAATGACGAAGCTTGTGCTTCAGGTGTAATTTGCCTCTAAAACATTCCTACAGAGTCTTGAATCAGGAAATAATATTTAATATTTCGATTTCATGTTTTTTTTCCCCTCATTGCACCATTTTCTTCCCATTCAGTCTAACGTTAACTCTACTACCATTCTCTTGCTTCTTCACTGAGTAAAGAAGAGGTTCCCAATTTGACTATTCTGTTAACAAACACAAGTGAGAATACATTTTACATACAGTACTTAGGCTAACCTCTGACTGTTAACAGTTGTCCAAGGAGACCTTTCCAAAATCAATGGGGAAAAAAATAACATGAACTACTATAAAGCACCCCAAGGATGCAAGGAATCTTCACTACCTTGGTGGAGGTAAATGATTAGAAGTTTTTGAAAACACAATGTTCTTTTTTACATTCTGCTGTTGTGTTGTTGCCTCATCAGTGTGCGTGCAGTGGATCTGTCCACAGGAACTGAACTTCTGCCAGCATACAAGGTAACCACGTCTGAGTAGACAGTAGCCAACCAGGTCTGAGCTGCAGTCAGTTGATCATAACCATCTCTGATCCTTCTTAGGTGCTCATTCTGAGTCTCAGTGACTTGGCTTCAATTTCTCATCTGGTTGTTTCAGCCTCTAACCTCAATGGCAAACAGGTATTTACAACAAAGCAGTGATTTATTAGTTGTATTTTTTTTCCTTTGTTGTGACATAAATTGTACAACTCATATTTTATCCAAAACATATTTTACAAATATGGCTTCACTGTGAGTGTTTTCAAATTTTGCATTCATTATGTTAGTATTTATATTTTGCTTTATGTATGTTGTAAATAACTGTCAAAAACACTAAAGTTAAGATGGTTTTGGTTGTGCCAAATGTCTACATAGTTGAGTGTGGTTGCATATAATTTGGACACAATCCTTGAACCTCCTGCCTCATTATTAGTTCACAAAAAGAAAATGGGTAAAACAAACCCCAGGATACTTGAGCTATGTGTAGTCTCTGTCATAGAAGTTGATGCAGTTAACATATTTTATTTAAAACATCAATGTTTTGTACCAATGAATCCTGCGGTTTCTACATCAAATGTCCAACAAACCAACTGTTCATTTGGATCGACGCTGCTGCTGCTGAACTCATATGACACGTTTCATGTTTGTTTTGTCTGTTCTGCAGTTCACAGTGGAGTGTGAATGGCAGAGACAAGAGTCTCTGAGTCTGTCTGTTCCAGTGCCACATGTCCTGTCTTTAGGTAAGTTGTTTGATACAGATTCTCAGAGCATGAAGAGACACATTTCTTCTTCACATTAGCTGTTGATTTTCCAGGTATGACCATCAGTGAGGTTACAGTGGGCTCCTCTGGTCTACTGCACACCATCAGGCTGCAACACTTTCATCAGGTACATTCAGTCATTGCATAATTCATTTGGTCTCCCTTTTATTGTTCCCAGTGTCAATAAAAAAATGTCCTGATCTTAGGTCTATCAGGCTTTCAGAATTAATGTTGCAAGCCAGTGCAAAACACCCAAAGGTAAGATTTTTATTATACCAGCACAAATGCACATCTCGCAGTGTAGTAATGATTGTTGTGTTAATGTTTGCAGACAGGTTGGCTAATGTGTACAGATTAAAAGTACCATGGTTTCGGGAGGACTCTTTAACCACAGTCAGGTTAGTTAGAGCAAACTCACTTTCACATATTTCTTTACCCTCCTGATTGACTTGCATGTCATGATCTATGTTTCTACCAGTGTGCCATCAGTGACAGAGATCTCAGGGATGCTCCATACAAGTAGTCTAGACAACACCTCAGGTGTGCTCCTTCAGCTCCACACTGCTCCCAACTGCCAATATAAGGTACTGCTCCTGCTGTCTTTAATGTCTACAGGTTAAGGACATCAAAATGATGTGCAAAATTAATGGTGCGTTTGCTCTCATTTAATTCCCAGGTTTCAGTAAGGACTTCATTACCCAAGGTGCTAGGGCAGGTATGATAACATTTTTATTTTGTCTGTGTGTTGGGTGCATTTTACTGGTGTCAAAAAGCCAGACATAGGTGGCAAAGGTACAGATAGTACTGTAGGTCATGTTAGTGTAATGTGAAGACCATTAAATCATTATAACTTCAAATCGGTTACTGATGGGTTAATCGGCTAATCTAAATTGTCCATGGATGTGAATGTGTGAGGGATTGGTTGTTTGTCTCTATATGTTCAGCCCTGCAATGAATTGGCGACATGTCCAGGGTGTACCCCGCCTTCGCCCATAAGTATCTGGGATAGGCTCCAGTGACCCCCGTGACCCTAGTGAGGATAAAGCAGGTTCAGATGAGGAATGAATTAATTTTAAATCCAATAAAAAAATACACTAAATTAACTTAAATTCAATGTGCAAATCAGTTGTCAGTGTCGGCTACAGTACTGGAAACTGTTTAATCAACACAAGGACATATTTCAAGTTTAACTCACATTCAACTGACTCATTGTCATCATGATCCATTTTCCCTTTCTCTGTCTGTTCTGCCTTACTATGACTTTTATGTTGTTTTTATTTGTTATGTCTAGCACGCAAATGCCAATGGATGCATCAAATGATGGATTCATTCAGGTCAAAACTGGTTTGATGTTGAGGACATTGCAAAATAAAAATAGTCAATTTCTGTCAGGTGCATTAAAACTAAAGAAATTAGCTTGTTTTGAAAGTGTAAGGACAAAGAAGGTACGGATATTTGCGTTGAAGTATAAAAGGAATAAAAGGAAATGGTTGTCAAAAGAAGTAATTACCCAAATAAACTAATACCTGAAAACTTTATCAAACTGCATCTCAGCTTTGAATGCAGAGTTGTTTGTTTTTGTTGGTGTTGTTATCTGTGGTTCATAGTATAAATGAAAGTCTTGTATCCGCTGTCTGTCCACTGTCAGATCCTGAGGTTCTGTGGCTCTACCGTACCAGTGTACACAGCTGTAACACTCCTCCTTGCCTGCGGGGGGCAGCTATCCTCAATTCTGAAGTCAAAGGGAACTGCAGGCATGAGTCTGGTGGTGGGAAAAGGCCTGCAGCCTCATAAAGTCAGCCTGCCCGTTTACATTCTGCACGTCTTCCTCAGGTACACGGTGAAAGTCATAAGAGCACTTTATTGTAGATGCGTTGTGTCTTTATTGCTGATTTGGCAACAATAGTTCATAAACTCACCTTTTTTTCTTTTCTTTTTTTTTTTTACCGGTACTGTGACTTTATGAAAACATTATTTACAAAAGTATTCTCCACATCACAGTTATGTTGCTCTTTCCTCATAGCTGTAGCAGGTTTCAGGAGTTCTGGTCCAGTCTAGGCCTCCCACAGATGGATGCCATCCCTCCAACATACCCTGATGCTTCTTTTCATGAAGCCACAACACCAGTAGAGGAATGGCCCCACCTCCTGTCACCACTCCTGTATGTCTTGGGGGCAGCAGTGGCATTCTGGGGCAGTGCACTACTTCATCTCTTAATTCGAGTGATTTCACTAGTATTAGCTGTGGTCCACAGGTAAGGAAATATGCAGCTGTAACGATAATGCACTACCAGCACATCAGACCCATCGCACATGTTCGTCGTTAATGTCCTGTCTTCCAAAGGCTCTATGTAGCTCTGTAAGTTTCTCTGAAATAAGTCTGAGGCTTGTTGCAGTGTTCTGGAGTTGCTCTTCATTTTGTGTTGTGTATGTAGACCCTCTGTATCCAGAGACTGTGGCACGCTGCGGGTTCAGACGCAGATCCTCATCACTCTGTCTCTGACTGTTATGGGCGGGTTGTCCTGTGGGGCAATGTCAGTCTTTACTGCCTTCCTGCTCCACCTTTACAGGGTGAGTTCAAGAGACAGTGGAATAAATGTATTTTTCCACAGATGTATCATTGGTCAACATTTGTGTAACGTAAAG
>JAPTMW010000015.1:5125513-5136774 GCA_029822955.1 Ostorhinchus angustatus | reverse complement strand
CGTTCCAGGCCCATGCATCCCAATTACTCCCTCCACGGATGTGCAGTCACTTCCAACTATTGCATTAAAATCACCGACTCCCCCTCCACTTTCATAGTTAGATAAACCTCTTGTGGAATGTTTATCCATAAGAATTTTGCAAAGACAGTTTTAGGTCAGCTCAGGTTGCAGGAAATATGAAACTATCTTGGAGAAGCGCTCTAATTAAATAATTGATCAGACAGAAGTCTGTTGTTTTTGGTCAGACTCGTGTCATTAATGCTCTTCATGGTGTTTCTACAGTGGCCCAGACTTCGCTGCTCGTCCAGAACAGTTGCGTCATAGTGTGTGGGATCCTCCTGATGGTTGTTTTCCAGTTCAAAGAACAGCTTGTGGAGCTTTACAATGGATGGATTCTGGTAAGATCGGCCTTCTGCTGTTTCTGAACAGGGTTACAGTTTGAACGTGATCTGACGATAGTTTTCACAGAAACGTTTTACACCTTTTCCTTGAGCGCAATGTACTGATCCCAGAACTGAAAGTGACTACCTACAGATATGGACTTCCATGTCAGTATGATTTATGACCCCTGAAACAGCTTTTATATATGAGAGTGAGGAGTGCACTCCACACACAGAGGACCTTTGACTGTCCCACTAATTTTAAGCCGTAACACATAACAGTTCTTTATTAACGTGTAAGTCATTAGGCCTATATACAACGCTTTGTTTACTTTAGTCCTCTCAATGACAGCATATTCTCTTTTCTAATGTTAACATTTAGTGTTACTTGCTTACATTTCATTAGAATGACATAAATTGTAAATATTTTTTTTAATAAAATGGGAATTAAAATTTAACACATCAGGTAGATTTTCATCAGCAATAGTGGTTTTAAACAATGTTTTGAGCCCATGCTACTTCACAATCTGTTCTTTTGTTATTGATTTGATTTTCGACACATCCCACACAGTTAATTTAAATTGGTTGTGGTTATTTTATACCTTAAATGTATTATATGACTTTGTTGAAATCAAGTGAGTGATTTATGTAGTGAATAGCTGAATCAAAAGAGGATTTTGTCTTGTTTCACAAGAAAAGCTTTTTCTCTGAATGCCAAATTTGCTTTCTTGTCAAGAAAACATTTTTTTTTATCATAGTATGTGGTGATTTTGCAGTTGTATAAGTGGGAACTTGTTAGTTTTAATATTGTGTAGTCACTAAAAAACATACAGCCACATCATTTTTCATCGGGTAGGTGCACAATTAATTGAATAGTTGTCAACTTTCAAACCCACAGTTATTTTAGTAATGAATGGATAATTTGAGTAATTATCTGAGGGGAAAAAACTGTCAATAGTTTTTGATTCCAGTATTTTTAATGTGAACATTTCTTGGTTTCTTTCCTCTTCAGTGAGACTCAACTGAATATCAGTGGGTTGTGAAGAAAACAAGACATGTGAGAGTGTTGTCTTGGGCTTTGTGAAAGCACTTCCTCATCACTTTCTGACATTTTACAGATAAAACAATGAACCCAGTAATCAAGAAACCTAATAAGAGAATTAATAGACAATGGACTTATCGCTAGTTGCAGACAGTAGTCTTCTTTAGTTAGCAAACCTGGTGCCTGTGTTTTGGAAGGGGCTTGTTTACACTTGTTGAGCTATGTGGTTTCATTACAAACATTCAGACCATGTTCTGCAGCTGCCTGACCAAGACCCAAGGTTGCATACTGGGCAGATTTCTGTCCAGTATGCAAGTGTAGTTAGCATGGTGGTTGAAATACAAAAGCCTTTCTGTTGGGGGAATGTCTCCTGCATATGTGGTCCGCCATCTCATTTCCAGTGAAAGAAAGGGGTTGGGGTGGGTGTGGGGGGTCAGGGAGGTCTGCCATGTGAGAGAGTTTAGAGGGAAGTCCATGTCAGAGCGTAAGTGGAGGTGGAGAGGTTTTGGTGAAACAGGAGATCGAGTGTCTTGTTAAAGGCTGTGTAGTCAGCAGGTTCTTCAAGGCCAGTCACATGAGAGAGAGAAGTGGTCTGGCCTGTTCTAAGGCATTAGAAGCATTTTGCTGTATTGCAAGAAGATGACTGTAATAAAAAAAGAATAAAAGAACCCACAAAAAAACGACACTTTTTTAGTTCACATGACAATCACATTGCAATAGTAGCAGCCAAGTCATAGTTATAACTTCTTAACATCCACCATTTTCACGGAACCTTAACCTGAAGTGAAAATTAGGGTTAGGCTTAAAACAGAAGGAGATGGCCAAAATGTTTGTATTAGATTTGATTTGAAGGGAGCGACTTGTAGTTTCTTGTTTAACCTAGGGCTGAATGTCAACCTAAATTACATCAGTTTAAACATGGCTCAGATATTATCCTAATGTCCGTAATGACTTCCAACACTACAGCATGTCATCTCATACAACACACAAAACCTAACCTACACACCTAAATGTAAACTTAAACCTAATCCTTAATAAAAGTGGTTGGTCATGTTGTATTCTCAGTCTCCGTTGTAGTTCATAGTGTAGGAGAAATTTGTCAATTACAGAGCAAAGGAAATCAGTAGAATAACCAGAACTGGAGGAGCTTTCACCATATGCTGATGAAAACATTCTCAAAGACCACATACAAAACTACCGGTCTGCTTTTTAATACTTTCTCTGTATGACCTAACTTCTCTCATTCTGTTTTTCAGACAACCTGCTACATTCTGGTGATCACCATTGCCAACATTGCAAACCTGGCCAGCACGGCCATGTCCATCACCATCCAGAGGGACTGGGTGGTGGTTGTGGCAGGTCAGGACAGCAGCAAGTTGGCAGGTCAGTGTTTTTTAGCAGCTGCAGTTTTATCGTCAAATGTAGGCCTCACGTGACCCTGTTATCAGATTCGTTCCCTGGGGAAGACTTTGAACTCCGGATGCTGACTCACCCTCGTTTTTTATATTTTATGTTCCAGCAGTTTTTCCCCTGATTGTTATAAGCTATTTAAAAGATTTCCTCACATGTTACAAAATGAACTTGTTGAACTTTTCCAGTCAGATGTGTTATGTGTCTTGTCAAGTCTCCCGTGACATGAATATGAAACTGACCAAAATACAACTGTAACAGGTCTTTCTTTGGTTCAGAGTACAGAAGTTGAAACTGCTGAAATTAACAGCGTTCTCATTTTTGATCAAACAGACATGAATGCCACAGTGCGGATTATTGACCAGCTCACCAACATCCTGGCTCCCATGCTGGTGGGTCAGATCATGGCTTTTGGCTCCCATTTCATTGGCTGTGGCTTCATCTCTGGCTGGAACCTGTGCTCCATGTGTCTGGAGTATGCGCTGCTGTGGAAGGTCTACCAGAAAACGCCAGCCCTGGCTGTAAAAGCTGGCCAGAAAGACCAGCAGCAAGAACTGAAAGATCTCAGCCCTGTGAGAGGTACCTTGCATTTTATATCCCCTTAAAGTTCATATTGAACAAATATTCTGGTAGTGTGGCTGGCCCCTGCTGAATAGTGAACCAAATCTTAGTTGATCAGGTTTTGATCAGCTGGTTGCAATCAAAGAAATCTACCAGACTCCAAAGGAAGTGTTGTCATTCAGTCACTCAGGCAGACGTTATTGCACACATGTGATCAGACATATGTAGCACAATCATGTTTATGATAAAAATAAAATCCTAAACATGCAACTAGTCAGCTGAACACTGGAAGTTACAATTACCATTCAGCTAGGGAAATCTGGAGTTTGGTGCAACCCTCGCTGGTAGAAGGTTTTAATGCTGCTGTAGTTTTATTGTTAAGCAGTTCATTCTTTCACCTTTCTGCTCTTTTCAGATATGGAAAATGGTCAGAGTCCAGAGGAGTCATCTCAACCACTGATGAATGACACTGGAGTGGTGGCGAAGCCTGATGATCCCAAGCATCATGGCTGTTGCCATCAGGTCTCTGAACCACTGCGCACCTTCAAGGCTGGATGGGTGGCGTACTACAACCAGAACATCTTCTTTGCCGGCATGTCCCTGGCGTTCCTCTACATGACAGTGCTGGGCTTCGACTGCATCACCACCGGCTATGCATACACCCAAGGCCTGAACGGCTCCGTGCTCAGCCTGCTGATGGGGGCCTCGGCTGTGTCGGGCATCTGCGGCACCGTTGCCTTCACCTGGGTTCGCAAGAAGTGCGGCCTGATCCGCACAGGCTTCATCTCAGGCGTGGCCCAGCTCTCCTGCCTCATGCTGTGTGTGGTGTCAGTCTTCGCTCCCGGGAGTCCCTTCGACCTCAGTGTGTCGCCATTCCAGGATATTTACACTCACCTGATTGGAGAGAAGGTGCTGCCTGAGGCGGACCACAGCCTGACTGGGGTTCTCTCCACTGGAAACACTACGACTCCTGCACCAGCTGAAGAACTGCCTCCTCTGCAGTCCTACATGTCTGTCAGTCTGCTGTTCGCTGGAGTCATTGCTGCTAGAGTTGGTGAGTAACATTTGGAGACACAAGACTTCAGAAAGTAGGATGTTATCTTAATTCTATGATGTTGCCTTGGATTGTGGAGACATACAATAGTAGACAGCAGAAGAAGATGACAATACGTTTAAAGTACACAAGAAGGAAATGTTCAGAGTATCATGTGTACAAATCAAGTTCTGTTTGTTGAGGGTAGAGCTATTAATTGTTCATACTGTTGGCATGTTTTTACTTCCTCTTATACAATTACACAAATTTGTTTATGAAGTTATGACTTCCTGAAGATGATTGGAGGAGACTGTAAAGCATAGCGAAACCCATCGGTTTTTCATGCGTCAACAGAATGTTCTACCGGATCTCCACAGATGTCAGAGCAACATCTGTGACCTTTGATACCACTAACATTACCTGATAATTGCCACTCTGCTACTGTTTCCTGTTGAAATGAGGCTGTAAAAAAAGCATCACAGCTGACTGTTGATCTCTCTTCTCCTTGCAGGTCTGTGGTCTTTTGACCTGACCGTGACCCAACTCATCCAAGAGAATGTGATTGAGTCGGAGCGCGGTGTGATCAATGGTGTCCAGAACTCCATGAATTACCTCTTAGATCTGCTGCACTTCATCATGGTGATTCTGGCTCCAAACCCAGAGGCCTTTGGTCTCCTGGTCATCATCTCTGTCTCTTTTGTGGCTATGGGTCACATCATGTATTTTCGATTTGCCTTCAAGAGCCTGGGCAGCCGCCTCTTCCTGTGTTGTTCGCCAGAGCAGAAGGTGGAGACGGTAGACAGTCCCTCACTTCCTACCACTGTCTAAGACTGTTAAAGAGACTCAGTTCTGGGTACATATCTGTCAGGTCTTTCCCTAACCCTGGCTCCTATATAGCAAACTAACATCCTTTCTTGTAGCAGAAAGCTAATGCTAACATTAAAGGTACAGTAACGTAACAAGCTATGCTCAGCCATTAATAAAGCACTAATCATCAGCAGAGGTAGATGAGTAGTAAGGTTGTAGACAGATAAAACTAACACTGTTCAGTTTAAGGCATGGTTTATCTTACGTTTTGTCTGTTTGGGAGTCAGATGAGATCAGCCTCTTGCCTGCAAGTCTGGTGCTTTCACATATATACATGTACTACGATCCATCACTTCGAGGCTTGCGACCCTTTTTGGGTCTAGTTTAAGATGTCAAGGGAGATTCTCCTCATAAAAACCTGGATCTAGCTGAGAAAAAAACAACAATGTAGAGGTGCTTCAGCTGATCAGAGGGCATAATGGAGGAGGAATGTAGGAGGGAACCTTGTCAGCTTTTCTCAAACAGGCTCAAAGCAGAGCGCTCCATTTGCCGATGCTTCTCAGTGACCTCACTAATGCTGTAGCTGCTTTCTCAAAGAACCTAGAGTTTCTGTTTGTACAAAGAGCAGGTTGTGGATATTGATCTCCTGCAGTGGAACAAGGTTCTACGTAACACATACTGGGATCTAGTCTCTTTATATGTGCTTATAAGGGTTATGCAATTGTATTTATTCAGGCAACGTAGGCAGTGATTTTTACTTTTTATAACTGTATCATCAGTATTGCGCTGCACACTTGCAGTTGGAGCCATACAACGTAAATGTAACGGTATGTACCCTTGTCAACAACATCTCCCTCAGTTACCAAAGTCAAAGGCCACATGTGGCATAAAAGGAAGTGAGGGAAACCAGTTATCTATCCGAAGCATTCCAAATATCTATTTTTACATCCAGTGGCAGTAGTCGTGTCGCTTCACTGTCATACACCATTACCTGAGAATATTTCTAACACACTTAAGTGAGGCTTCAGTTTAGTTTTACATATAGTCTTTTATGAGTGTCATTGTGTCACCTTTTCATTTTTTATGTTTTGAATTGTCTGGGGTGATTTTTTTTTTTTTTTTTTTTCCCAAACATGATTGTTGTTACACAGGCACTTTAAGTGATTGACGTCAGTTATTATTGTGTGATCAGGCATTTGATCAATATTTTTGCACAAGGCTCAAGTCCAGACTCCATCTGCCCCTAATGCACAATCTTATATCAATCAGTTTATTAGTTTCTCTGTTAGTGTGTTCAGGTGCTGGGAAGTTGGAGGGGGTGGATTGTGGGTAAAACAGGCACATATTGTAACACTCAGCACCACATGTTTAAACAGAGTAACTGTACCAGCTCTGAACAAGTCTAAATACACCCTAAGTTTACCTCAGATGTTTCTGCAAAATGTCAGCCAAGGAGCTTAGTCAGCAACCCTTATCTCGTCACTGCTTCAGACTGCCAAGAGGACCTAGACCTGGACCTGGACCTGGACCATGTCATGGGTTTTGTTTTTAATGCCATTAGTTCCAGCAGAGGTGAAAACACGTGTCTTGGTTCTACATTTTGTCATCTGTGTTGAATTCAACTTGGTTTTACAAAGTGTGCAAAGAATGTTTGCACATGATACCTGTGAAGATATTTGGTAGGTTAAAGGTCCAGTGTGTAAAGTTTAGGGGGATTTAGGGGTCTCTAAAAGCACAAATATGTATTTAATAATCTAAAGTCTAATATCCAAAATTTAACTACCATTAGTTAATGAGCTAACCTTACTTACAAATTTGTCAAACTGAGGGGAAATTACAGCTCTGTTTTTGTTTCGAGCCCTAGTTCATGTTATTTTCTTCAGACTTTACAAAAGAGAGGCATGTTTTTATTTAAGAAATAATTACAATCTTAGATTTCATTACTAGTAAAAACCAAAGACAACATTAAATTAATGGCAGAACTCCTATTTCAAAAAGTGCTGACAGAAGTTGTATTTTCACAAATACAAACATGGTTCTGGCATGGATCAGAAAGTGGAAAAGTGGAGGCTTTTAGTGTTTGCCACCACCACAGGGGATGGTGAGGAGGATATTTAGATGGTTTCAGACCACAACTTCACTGCTATATTTCACTAAATATTGCACACTGAACCTTTATATAATACTGTTTTAGACTTTGCCATTGAGAAGTCTGAATGAATGTCTACAAAAAGGAAAAATATTTCCCTACACAAGCAAATCATCTGTAATTGTATCCTTTCTCCATCTGACTTTTCAGTCTTTCCTTAAGCCTTATTCCAAACTAGTCTCGACAGCTGTGGAACGCACACAGGTGGCTACAGCCGGCCTAGCCAGGTTTTTGGTGAAGCGGGGTAGGGGTTTTTGCTTTGGATGGAAAGGTAGCAGGTGTAGGAGAACAGTATGGGCACTGTTGAGCTGTGTGTGTTCTTATGAAGCCTTGCAGAGCTGGTGACTCACCGGTAACAGAGCTCATTTTTCACAGTTTGCCTTGGTTCAACTTGACCTCAGACTTACTCTGGACACAGAAGTAAAACCAGTTTTCCACTGGTTGGTCTGCTTATTCAGGAATATTACACTTGGCAATAAACTCTATGTTTGTAATGTAAATAACATAGCTATCAGTCAATCTGAACAATAGGAAAATATTATAAAAAAAAACAAAAAAAATGTATACTGTTATCGTTTACTTTTTTTTTTTTGTTTACATGTTTTTATATACCTAGTGTTAACATTGCCAAATTGAGGTTTCTTTAAGATTTTCAAAATTTGTGTATGAAGCAATTACTGTGTTTTATTTGAATACATCTGTATCACTGCTTTAATCTGACAATATACATATAAATATATATATAGTTGTATATACATCAGTGTTATTGTATTTCAGTATACAGAGCATTAAATCAACAAGAAATCAATCATTTATATGTAGTAATCACACTCCACTGAATATGAAGCTGTTGGTACTTCTAATATTGCATGAGGTGTCTTAAATAAAGAAAAGCCTTTGTAATTGTGTGTGCTGTATTCGCCTGCTTTCTTTAAGGACTCGGTTACTGCTGTGAAAGGTCACATACCACAGATGAGGTAGCTGCTAATTTCCTCAAAGAATCCTTTTTTTCTTTCCGGTGTTAAACTGATTGACTTTAAGCTGAGTTGGACTCGCTCACCTGGTGAAAAAAGAGGGACTGATTTGGTTCGACTGGAAAAGCTCAGCCTCAGGCCTGTTTATGGTGCTTCATGTTTCTGCTTTTCAACAGTAACAGGTTTACATAGTTTTCAAGATTTTACTTCCGTTTTAATTCTTAGATGTTCATACTCGTTCCAGAAATGAAATATATTAGTGTTTTCATTAGTGTATAATCACCTAAAAATAGAACGGGTGTATTTATTATACCCTCACCCTAGAAATACCAGGAATTCCGTCCGCCCTTTCGTCTGAGATTTTTATCCAACCTATTTCTTCTCACTATTCACCTGATTTTTTTCAAATTTGAGACATTCTTTATCACTAGGAGAGGTGCAGCGCACAATTTGGAATTTCAAATGTAATTTTTTTAAAATAATTTTTTTATTTTTACAAATTTGTGACAATTTCAACAATGTCCAACCCATTTCTTTGATATTTACCTGATTCTTTTCAAATTTCACGCACATGTTCTTTACATGTGCTTGTCTCCCACTTTTTGCATTTAAAAAAAAAAAAGGAACATTTTTGAAGATTGAAATGAATCTCTGCATAGGCAGGCAATCAGTGAACAGGAGGGGCAAAGTATTGTGTGACCGGGCAGGGGTATTAAATACCTTTACTCACTTTTTCACTTGTTCTTGTTTTACATGATAATGAGCTGTTTCCATGTGCTGTCATGTTTCCAGTAACTCGCAGCAGACAATCCAACATTACTGCACATCATCCCAACCACAGTTATTGTTATCCTTTTTATCCAGTTCATCATTTTGCACATCACTTTGTCCTCAAGAGGCTCACGGGGGTGCTGGAGCCTATCCTGGCTACCGAAGGGTGAAGGCGGGGTACACAGTGGACGTGGGGATCATTGTAATGCTGACATACAGGTGAACAACCATTTACACCTATGGACAATTTAGATTGACCAATGAACCTGTTTTGATGGTGGGTGGAACCCAGAGGACCTGGAGAGAATCCACGCAGACATGTGGAGAACATGCAAACTGGAGACAGAAAAGCCAGCACCAGGACCAAACCCAGGACCCTCTTGCTGTGAGGTTTAACCAGTGCACCAGCATACAAAGCCAAAACAGACAAACCTATTACATTTTTACAGTTTTTGCAGCTCTTTTAGAGGGATGAGGGAAATTCAATTGGTTCTAGACTACCTTCATCACTAAATACTATTATATGGCCAAACTTTACAGGTTAAAGGCAAAAGATTATGTTAAATTGTGTTAGTTTGCGCTCATACAGTGCTGCCCTCATGTCCAAATATGGTCATTTCAGGCTCCAAAAAGTCAAATGGCAATGGTCAGAAGGCTTCAACACAGCAGTCCACAGATGAGTGGGTGAAATTCTAACCCCCATGTCTAATCCAAGGTTGTGCTGGGAGCGAGTCTGGTTTTTTTTTTAGCTAACAGGTTATTATCATGGTTGTCTGCATCCATCATAATAACCTGCAAGATTCCTTGCTGTGAGCTGTCACACTTCTTAAAATGACCATAATGATTTTATCTAAACCTGATAATCAGGCCCATTCACCCATATTAAAACAATGGGCTGAAACTAAAAGAAAATACTTTCTGATTATTTCAGTTGTGATCCTTCTGGCTAGCTCTCAGGTTATTCAGTGCCTCCGTCCTGCTCGTCTACAGCAGGAAGTGTGCAGCACTAGCTACCATTATCTTAGAACTACAGACGATAATAGCAACCAATGCCTTCCTACCACCCATTGCCACAACACAAACTTCATGTAGACACATGAGCACATATTGACCCTTGAACGTGTCCTCTGAGAGGAAGGACTTGAGTTAAGCGCTCACAAAAGCAGAGGAAACTCATGTTTCGAAGAATCATTTAAGAGGAGTCAGACTGAGAACACGGTATTTTGCTGCTTTCTCAGAACCTCAGGTCAAAGTTGAATGTATTGAGAAAATACTTTTACTGTCATTTCAAAGGTGAAATCACAAACAATACTTGACTGATACCAATACTGATAAGGAAAGTCATGTGTTAGAAGATGTAACTTTGCCCAGTTTGACAAGCGATCCAAACTACATTATGTTTATTACAGACAACTGGGTGTTTAAGTAGTTTAATATTTCAGTATCTATACTAACCACTACCTTTTTCCCCATATACTTGTTTTTTTTAGCTTTATGTTTAGCTTTGTTGTTCTTGTAGCCATTACATGGATGTTATATGAAGTATATATAAGGAATTTATATTGCTTTGTACATTACAGTCAATGCACAAAGTCAATAGAGCTGATTCCAGTTTTGTCAGAATGTCAGTATGTCAGCTTGGCACATTATTGAGTGTTGATGTGAAGTTTGAGCTGGTATCAGTATCTGAAATGTTTGATACTGATGGCTCCTGGGGTTGTTAAAAAACTACTCCCTTAGACTTACATTGAACTTCACTGAAATACTAATTTTTTTTTTTTTTTTTCCGAGCTCTCCTTGGCTTTAGTTGGAACTGCTGATAAGTGATCTGGTTGTCTGTCTTGGACTTTTTTAAACAAATCTCGGGTCAAATTGAAGCTTTGACATCTGCCATGTCAGGCTTTGATTGACATACAAAGCAAGTTCTCCTGACAGACAGCTCCATTAAAGTTGATTAACAGATTTTACCAAAAAGACCATGAGCTGAATTTTAAACAGTGCTTGGTGACGTTGACCTTTTTTCAGAATCAGTAGGGTAGTGTTTAGAATAAGCTCATGCATGACCCTTGCACTCTGGTGGCTCTGCTGCTTTTGTCCAAATATTGTCACTTCTAGAGGTGTGGCCAGAATGTCA
>JAPTMW010000015.1:4992070-5004021 GCA_029822955.1 Ostorhinchus angustatus | reverse complement strand
CCCCAGGCTGATCTCCTTGGTTTGTTTTTTTAGTTGCACTCGCCGACCTTGTCCATCCTATAGACTACAGTGGTGGAGCTGTCCTGGTGCGACTCAGTAGGTGACACCTTTTTCCAAAGAGGAGCTTTCAGAGCTAGCTCTTGTTGGAGACTCTCATAATCCATGGGTCCGAAGGAGTGCTGCTGTTTCAATCGAATACGAATAGGACATTAGTCTCCTTCTGTGTCTGTGTGTATATGTGATGTGTTCTAATATGTTTGGAAAAACACAGCCAAAGTTTGTTCATTATAATAATTATGGACTAAACTGAGTCATTTTTAAACACATTTCAAATATTAAATAGAAATTTGGGCCCTTGTACCTTTGCACATGTTGCAACAGGCTGTGGTCAAGGAGTGCTGTTGTGAGCATCCACATGTTCTCAGGCCTGGACACTTACTGAGTGTTCAGTCACACTGAATGTGTAAAATGTTTTGCAATAACATACCATGGCAGGTGACAACAGTACAGTGTCTGAATATGATCTGAACCCAAGTGGGCTTATCAGCAAAGACCCAGTTTTCCGTGAATAGGAAAATATGTTTTCACAGACAATAAATTTAGGCGGATCCTCAACTTCTTTCACCTTATTTTAAGTGTTGTGTACCTACATGTTGGGTTAGTGATGCTGTTGCAAATTGCCTGCCTGAAAGACAGGACTAAACATGAGCCGTTTGTGCGATGGATGATATGCTCGCGTTTGTTCTGTTGAAAAATAACGCTCTGAGTGATAGAGGTACAAGTTATCACATTATTGAGCCACTACCAAAGTATTTTTCAACTGAATCAGGTGGACCTGAGTGTCTATGTGGAACCTCATGTGGTGATATCATTTTTGTTATGTTTTGGACGTGGCCAAGAAAATTTCCAAGAAGAAAAAAGAATATGCCATAAAAAGAATCCTTATAGATACAAGGGGGCCTTTGCACTAGTCCATACTAAAAATAAACTGACTTTGGCTTTGTTTTTCTTAAACTACGGTTCTTGTTTACAGAGTAGCTAACATACAAAACAAGTTAAACAAAGCATGATCTGAGACATTACAAATGCCTGGAAACCCTTGCATCAACCCCAAATCTCTAACAATTTAAACAAACCAAGTCTTAGAAAGTAAAAAGAAAATGAGATACAATAGAGGTTTGTCTTGAAAACCACACTGAGGTGTTTAAGTCTAAGTTAAGGTTGTGTTTTGTTTTTTTATATATTGTTGCGATGCATATACAAGCAAAGACCTCAGCATGTCATTGGCAAACAGAAAAGACAACATTACATCTGAACTAAGGATTGATCAACATGTAACAGCAATTCTTGGAAAAGAAAATGTCCCGTTTGTGGTGTTTTTCCTTCAAGACAAACTGTTGCATGTCCTTACCCGCTGGTCTCCTCCTTCTCTGCGAGGATCATGCTTCTTGGCGAAATGCCTCAGGTTGTCATAGTTGTGGAAGTTAAAAAGCTCAACAAGGTCCTGTAATGAAAACAGAAAGTTGAATAAATAAAATAAACAAATAAATACGTGAATAAACAAACAAATCTGTATATGATTCCACTACTTGCTGTATTTATTTATTTGTTTATTTATTTGTTTATCTGTTACTACTCTGATGAGTTACACCTCAACGGGATGAGCAATAATGAAAAAATACAGCATATCTATTAAAAGACAAAAGGAAAAAATGCGAGCAGACCAGCAGCAGAGGTGGCAGTGTTTAAAGAGATCTATATCTTGGTAATCATTCATCAAGTATCAAGTCGAGTCACTCTGAAAATATGCCATCCAAGTTGGCGGGGTACCTCAAGGACAATGTTGCACAATCTGCAATAATTTATAACCACAACTTCATGAGTCAATATTCTTGTGTACATAAACAAGAGAAAAGAAAACAGCTAATCAGAATCTCTAATGATATTATTATTCTGAATTAATCAGTTAATCTTTCTGAAGTGATCAAAAAGAGTTCAAAATGGAAAATTTGTGCTACATTTTAGACTAGACTGGGGAAATGAGATCTGATCATGAGTTATCACTAAGAGCACACGCTTTAATGTATGGAATGGTGTAGTTAATGAGGTTATATAGTGACTTCTTGCAGCAAAGTTGCAGGTCGCGCCTATCTGAATCCCCCACTCACCCTCCTCTATGGTGGCCACAAAGGAATGGAAAAAGTCCATCGTTAGAGCCTGTGTTTGTTTTGTCCATTGCAGCACTATTAACTCTGGTCCATACTCAAACAAAGTAGTTAATGACCATGCATCCTAACATATTGATAAAAACAGTCAAAAGAAGGACAGGAAGTCCATTCTGAGTTACCGTAGAAATGAGATTCCCCTAAATATTAACATTTGGACATTTAAGACTGTCCACTTGTGATCAGATCATGAAACACACATCTTAAAACCTGGTCCGAATAGGGCCATTAATGAACCCCACCTCTGCTCTGCACATTTACTGTGTATTCTTTGCATACAGGCTGCAGACACTCATCCGATCAGATGTTAGAACTCATATGTACCGTGCAGAACTGTATTCCTCTGACTGAGTTGCCCATCTTATCCAGTGGAGGCGACCAGCACATGATACCCATCACGTTGGGTACAACCAGCAGGATACCGCCTGATACTCCAGACTTGGCTGGCAAACCAACCTGCATCAGAGAAAACAGACACGTTACATAATCCAGTATCAGCTGTGTGTATCTGCAGGACTGCGATGAAAAGGAAAGCCAAAGCAAAAAGCAACTCAACACAATTTTCAGCAGTAAAACAGTATTGAAGCAGTGTACAATCTGATTCTTCTTCCATATATTGTTATTGTCATTGTTTTGGTTGCAGGTTATTCAGTAAAAATAACAAGAAATCGAAGTGTGTCAGCTGATCATTTTAGCAAACTTTACTTTCTGTTTAGTGCATACCGCAAAGATATTACTAGTAGCAACACCTGTTCTCTCAAACAACACAATGAACACACTTTAATGCTTTGACAAAATACAAGTGTGGTTCATTGTAAGACGTTTAGATATTTGAACTACAGACGACGTTCACACTTCATCTATCTACATTCATCTTCCACCGGGAAGTGTCTTGCTATAATGTGTCATGTAACACACTTTACACCTCAGCACAGACTGACAACAGTTGTCAGCTCTGTCACACACACTGGAGGTGTTTTGACTCATGCTAATACTGTATGAACACACAGTGGAAGTATTAGTTTTATTGTAATTTGAACAAGGGCTGGATATCAGTAACAACACCTTGGCTTTGATACAGATTCCTTGTAAGTACTTTTTCAATATCAATTTTGTAAAAAAAAAACCCAACATTTTAGCAAAAAGAAAACTACATTAGACATTACGGTACAAATATTTATTTTTCAGCATTTATACGCCCTAAGCAGTTCACAGTATTCGTAAAAATGATACATTTATTCTCCATCTTTCAGCACTGGGCATTCTTCCAGTCTACACTTTACGACATAAAAAACAAAACCTGTTTACCACAACTTGATGTCTGTCGAAACTGTGCAAACGTTAATGAAAATGAATGATGCATACTGACTGAACAATATGCAGTACATCATTTCTTTATGTTGTTAACAGAATTGTCTACGTCTGGGAGATACAGCCAACAAAACTGGGTATCGATAAAAATGTTCAATACATGTCCTGATGCTAATGTCTTAGCTTCAGTATTGGTTCTAGGACAATCCTTTTTACAGAGCCAATTTT
Source organism: Ostorhinchus angustatus (assembly GCA_029822955.1). Taxonomy (NCBI): domain Eukaryota; kingdom Metazoa; phylum Chordata; class Actinopteri; order Kurtiformes; family Apogonidae; genus Ostorhinchus; species Ostorhinchus angustatus. Next base: position 5,000,257 of record JAPTMW010000015.1, on the reverse strand, counting down.
ACATTTCAACAAAAAGAAAATGAGATTGCTGTAAATATTTTTGTTTAATTTTTTCCATCACAAAACATATGTACCCGTTATGACTACTACTCTTATAGTTTAAGTTATACCACATTGTAGTATCCGTGTGATTCATGTTTCTTGAACTTTCCACTCAAAGCAGTTTTACAACATAAAATAACATATTTATACCAACTTGAAGTTATCTGTTGACAAAATATCTGTCTCAAAAATATAGGTAATGAAATTTGGTATCAAAGGACAAGAAAGTTTTCAATCCATGACAGCATCTTAGTAATGCAGTCAGTGCCATGATTATGTGAACCCAAGTTAATCAGTAACAATTATTAGCACAAAACAAAACTTTTAGTTTTAGCTGACAATTTAAATACAATAAATCCTAAAGACCAAGAATTTATGAGGGGAAAATAATATGATTATTATTGTTTAATTGGCCACCCCTGGTGGTAGGTGGTGTTAATGCACCTTAGTTGGGTTAGGGTTAGCGATGTAGCATGTTGTGCAGATAGTCCAAGAAATTTGAGCTCGTAATCATTTTTTCGCCCAGTCCAAGCACCATCAAAACTTCGCTACTCTACCAGAAGGGCATTGCATCATGGGTTGTTTTTAGCATTAATGCTGCTTGGCTACTAAGTGGTCTTTATAGTGACTTTTTAGAGTCTGCCAGCACTAAAAGTGTTAATTCAGTTAATGAAAATTAAAAGGATGCTAAGTAATCCTGATTTTGCACTTTTACTGAAGCAATGATACAAAACCCAACATTTGAGATCTTTTATATGTTTGAAAGCATTTTCATCTCATCATTTACCTTAAATTTTAAGGGGATAAATTAGATTGTGGTGTCAAGGTAAACTGTGTTCATGCAGCATTACATCAGTTAATGATAATCATCAGCAGCAGCATAATGAGACTTTGGTATGTGTCAGCCTGTTCTATGACTTCTGGCTCACGTTAGGTTTTGAAATTCAGTCCCAAATATTTCTTTTTGTAATTTATAGTATCCAAGTACAGACATTTGCTATCTAGCCCTACACATGCACAAAATTGCTGCACTGAGCCATAAGGTCCTGTATATTATTAGTGAGAGCTGTATAGATGAGATATTACGGCTTGAGCTGAGGTTACTGCATAGTCCATAAATATAATGTGCACAGACGTGCCTCCGTGGAAGCTCTAGTTTGACTGCTTTGCATATCTGTTTAGACTTGAGGTTCCACCAGTTACATGTAACTGCAAAAGGTGCCCAACCAGAATGCAGAGAGACCAGGGTCAAATGTACTCACATGGAAGGCGAACTGTCCTGAAAAGTCGTACATGCCGCAGGAGTGCATGAGGCTCAGGGTGTTCCTCACTGCCTCGGGACTCAACACACGCTCACCCGTGATTGGGCATATACCACCATTTGCCAGGGTTGCTGCCATGACACTAGCACTCTCACAGGTCACTTCAATGGAGCATAACTGCATATTTACACACACACACACACAAAGACAAAGTCTATCACTTGAAAGTGATACAGATAAAAAAAAAAAAACCAAGGCACTTTTCACAACTTGAAGGCAACATAGAGGTCAGGAAAAGGAGATCATTACAATATCAACCTGATAGAGGCCTTTTTGCCATTTTAGGTGTCCTATTAGCAGATTTAAACTTGTTGACTTTTACAGCCTTGTTTTCATTCTGCTCCAAGGGGAAAATAGTTTTTCAGTTTAAGGTGTACTTTTTCCATTGCAGTACCGGAAGTGGTCACTGAGAGGTTGAACTGTTTCCAGTTCTCTTAACCCAGTCATTGGATGATAATGCAGCCACTATCATGAGTCTGGCCAATCACTACTGACAAAAACCACTCAAGTCCTTTAAGATGGAATGCTATATTTGGGTTGATACAAAGATTTGTGGCAATAAAATCCCCTAACCCGACTTAGTCTCCATCTTCTCTGACCAAAAATATTATGTATTATGTCTAATCCTGGAATTAGTCAGCACTCTGCATAACATATGAAATGATTTAATTTGTTTTGGAATAATGCAGGTCATCCATCCTGTAAAGGAATGAACAGCACTTTTCATATCTATGAAGGCATGGAGGCTTCCTTCGTACCAAATCCTTCATATTATGATAAAGAAGGTATTTATAGTTTGAGGGAAAATAAGCTGGAGTGTGGCAAAATAAGGGAATAGACAGAAAGCAAACTTTTCTGGGATCTCTGACCTGCTGGGATTTAATTACAAGCAGATCAGCAACAAAAGCAAAAAAAAAAACTATAAAAAAGCATTAAAAATGAAGGAAAACAGACATCTGACACAGGAGGAGAAACCAAATGAATCTCTGCTGAACTCACTTGAAAGTAGAAATCGAGTACAGATGTCATGTCCGTGCCTTCAGGGAAACACTACAGAGGGACAGACAGCAGATCCAAATATAATCATTCATCAGTTACATTCCCATGATGACAAGTATTTGCCTTAAAAAACAATAATTAAATAAGGATGATTAAAATGTTGGCTCATTATTATCAGCTATGAAGGATAAACATATTGGCAAGAGATAATGTAAAAATGTGTTTAGTACAGCAGAAAAACCTCAACAAATAGAGAATGCAAAAAACAGATAGGATAGCATTATGACTCATCCAAGGTCAAACCTTTTTTTCTTTCAGGTAGTAACCAATGGCAAAGTTCCTGTCACCTGATTCACGCTCTGACTGGAATCTGTCAACATGGAGAGAACAAACCTGTTACACAGAGGAAGGGAAACACTGTGTGTGTTGGAATACCATCGCCCTGCCTGCATATGTACAGTATAACCATAGCTCTCATGCCACCGTATGACGATGGTGAAATATGAGCCCCAGTATTTATTAATGTTCTGAAAATGTGTGAGCTCACCAGAAATCACGTAAATGTAAGTGACCTTTAAAATATGAATAACAGGGTTGTTCTTTCTACTTGCACTCTTTTTCAGTCTCTAATTAGACTGTTCCTGAGGAAATTCTTGAGATCTTTAACACACCGCTTCTCTTCTCACCACTGTAAGAACTGTAATAAAAACACTACCTACGGTGCCAAGAAAAAATTATATTTAGCAGCAGTTAGGAGCAGCAATAACAGAAATGGCATTGGAAAACTAATCTCACACGTGATGTTCAGTCTTGTGCACTATAGGCGTATAGGAGTTGTGTTTGCAGATTCAAGTCGATGAGATCAGGGGAACAAATAGCAGGAAAAACAGGTAGAACACCACCACAAAGCATAGTCACAAGTCTTCTGTCATTGTGCACACTGCCATTGCTCCTCTAAAGACTTCATATAGTCACTGTTAACACACACACACACACAGATGTTTTTAATGCCTTAACCCAAAGCCCCACTCAGGGTCTGCTGGTGTGAACTCTACCACTTTCCTATTTTTAGATAATTACACAAAGCCTGCGTTCACATTCCCAGTCTTCATGTCCAATTGAGATTTGCTGCTCACATCTGATTTTAGTTGTTTGGCTGTTCACATCATTTTTAAGAGACCAATATCAGATGCCTGTGTGATCTAACCAGGGTGTGATTTGATGGGAGGGGATCAACCCTCTCTCTGCTTTTTACATCCCTTCTTCTGCTGAATGAATTTCATTCTCGGGGGGGGGGGGGGCGCAACCCTGTCAACGATTAAAAACCAACTGAAATAACAGGCAGCTTCTGACTGAGTTTTCTTACATGTATAGTCTATATTGCGGCCACCAACTTTCCACTGAACCGAACTGTCAGCAGTCTCGGAATTTGCGAACATCCCCATGCATACATAAATACATTGTATACCTTAACTAGCTCTCTCCGTATATATCAATCTCTCTCTCTCTCTCAAATGTCACTCAGTATGTGCGAGGTACACACAGCAGGTTGTACGGACGCACGTCTGCAGGCGCCAAAGCACATGTTCAACACATAAAGTCCGACATCAGCGCAAACTGTTTACTTAGTCCAACTAGCTGAGTTATTTTGACATGATGTGAAATCTTAATTGATTAGGTTTTGTGTTACGTTTTAAAGTCTGACTGAGTTGTCCATTCGTCATAAATCCTCTACCACGTTGGCGTGTTCGCCCCTTATTCATGGCCCGGAAACTTAATTCGGCCATCTCTCACATCGCAGGTGTGGCCGTCACAGAAAATGAAATGTTTCATGTATATTTAGTTTGCATTAAAGGTGAATGTTCAACTGTTTGACATGTAATAGGGCCTAACTTCAAAAAGAATTAGGCCTGTTGATGGCTGGTTTTTTCATGATTAAAAAAAAACAAAAAAAATATCCCCCTCTGTTTTTTTTTTTTTGGACAAATCACATCCTGGAACTAACCATGGTCCAGATCTGACCTGGATGTGTAGAATAATAACAAAAAAATGGCCTGTGTCACAAAGCATGACTAATAAAGACTCAGAATCAGTCAAAAGGCATATTTACTCAATGAAATAAAAAATGTTACTGTTCGGATCTACTCGTGCATTATGATGTTGATAATAATCATCAGAAATTACTCCATGAAGATTCTATCTCCACGTCCTAAATTAATGGTAAAGTGCAGGCATTTTGCTAGTAATTCAACAGAATAATTAATTATACATGAATTATTTCCCAAATTACGCCATATATTTTATGTTAACATGCTCAAAACCAGAGACCCTGGACTGACATAGTGAGTTGATGACAACCTTCATGATACCTGACTAGGGCTGCACAATATATCAAAAAAATATCGTTATCGCAATAACGGAGTGTGCAATATTCAAACCATAAAGATGTGCAATAATTTTTTTTCTTTTTTTCCCCCATTACCTTTGTGTTTTACACACAATGAGGTACCAGAGTGGTTTTCTCTACCACTCTAACATACTAGTTTTTCTGGCAAAATAAAGTGAAGTGCTGCTACTGCTGCTGGTTGAATGCAAGCTTGCATGTTGATATGTTGAAAAGATGGGAATATTTTCAGAGCACAACTTTGGGCAAGGCCTGAACATTTATATTTAAAGATTTTATTTTTACAGTATATGCAGTATTTACCAAACCAGGCAAGCAATGGAATAGTGTTTTGTTAAAGCTCATACTCTGGCACTTTTGTTATTATGAAATACATCCATTCCATTTACACATTGTTATATGGGAATAAAATGACAAAATATTTGACTATGTTTGTGTCTGAAGGTCTATGGTTGCAGCATCACCAGGTTCTTGGACAGAATTCTGTAATTGATTGTAGTAGTTCAGTATCTTGTCTTAAATTAGAAAGAATTGAGTCAACATACAAACAATTTGCTCATTTTAACATTGTTAAGGAACATTTTTCTTAGTAGATGAAATTGGCATTTCTGTACGTGAACAAGAAATATCACAATATTATCATTGTCGCAATGTTGTACACCCATATTGCAAGTTTTGCCAATATCGTGCAGCCCTATTCCTGATTCAGGCCTGAAAGTCCATGTAATTTGTGCTGTGCAGTGTCATGAAAACACCTCTCAGATTCCAGAATCCTGTCTGACATGACAGTGGCTAAAAAGTCAGTTTTTTGGAAACATGTATGTGCATCAGCCTTGCATCTAGACAATTCACAGTGGAAATACCTTAACACAAATTTGCAACAGAGTAAAAAATATCTTACAGATATCTTAACTGTATGTGAAATCTGCTCATGGGAAGAAGCCAACAGTGTCAGGATTCATTAAGACCTAATTGACAGCACAGACTATCAGGAGTAGGATCCCTTAAAATTCCAACTCAAAGAAAGCAATCAAGAAGAGTTCAAGCTGAAGTTGTCTTGTGATTAGCTGAACCAATATAAATAAAAAAATATGTAATGTAAAAAATATAATACACAGTAAGCTGAGAGTGACTTACGTGGCATTGCTGAAACCGACATACTCATTTCCTGCCATCATTTTCAGAAAGTTCATTACCTGTGAGGGAAAAGCACGAGTGTTTAGAGCAACAAAATAAAACAAAAAAGATCAAAACCCACACATATTAGACACAAATTTACATTAACTGTATCTCACATCCATACTAAACACTATACTAGAGACCTCTCATACCCGTTTCCACCAACAGGAAACTAGTGGTAGTTCTGGGCTGCTGTTAGTCTGACTTTAGAGGCAGTTCTACCAGAAGACATTCTAACAACCTATCTGTTCTTGTATTTGAAAAAAATTAAGTTTTTGGAAATGTGCAATCATACTAGTTGCTAGCTATCTGGTAAAAAAAAAATGGAGATAGGTAGTTAGTTTCTGAAAAAGCTGCACAGGCACATACCGAGAACATCACCAGTGGCCAGCATTCACGACACTGTACCAAGAACCACTTTATCTCTTTTATTATTATTATTAATTTATTTATTTTCTTAATTAGTGTTATGTTCTAGCCTTTCATGAGCCCCTGCTGCTTTGACTTCACCTGCGAATTGAAGCTCTGGTTTTGTTTGTTTTTGTAATGGTCCTTGCAAAAATAATGGTTGATCTTGTTAGCAACCTATAGCCCATGATATTAAGTGGTTCTTGGTTGTTAGTGTGGTCCTGGAACTGACCCTCTCCTGATAGCCAGTTTTTTTACCTCTGGCTGCAAAGAAAAGAACAGTTTTGACCAGGATCTGGGCCTGCCACGGTGGGAGGGGGTATTGAATTGAACTGAATTAATGCTGTCCATTCAGGCCTGCTTCTTTTTGTATGCAGTGCTTTACGGTAAAATAGCGCCTAACAACAAATTAATTTAAGATAAATTAATTTTCTAGTTCGCAGACTGACATATAAACTAGTCCTTCCTGAACACACACTGAAAAACTGGTACATAGTAACTGAACTCACTAAAAGACCTCCTAAAGTTAATAATTACTGATATAGTTTATGTTGTGTTTTAGCTTCATGTTAAACTTAAAGATCCAGTTAAAACGAAGTGTAATACATGTATTTTTACCTTAGACTTTAACAGTCACTATAGGCCTAACTATGGAAAGCATGGATGTCAAATGTCTTGTAGTTGAACATGTTGCCCGTGTGTAAATTTCCCCATTAAACACTAAAGACTTAATTAATAAATAACCTCTAATGATGATCACTTACGTAGTCAAACTTTTCTGCATTTCCTTCACCTTGCTGAGGAGAAAAGAAAAAACAGTTAGTACAGTTTTTTCTACAAAGGTGTTTTGCAGAGGTTAAGAACATGATAACATAAATGATAACGCTACTGCTGAAAAAATTACAACTATAGAAATAGAAGATGTGAATAGATTTTGTCACAATGGACAAGTAACTACTGAGGATTATATAAGTAGATATAAAAAGTAATAATCGGCTTGCAAATATAGGTTTCAAAGAGGAAAGTATTTTGGAGTTAAGGGAGATTTAGTAGACATGTGCATTATCAGAGCTTAGACAGTTACAGAGAACATGTCTCACCATGACATTTGGGATCTGTTTTGCAAAAAAGTGCAAAAAGTTAAATGTGTGCATGTTTCTGAATAAAGTATGACTGCACAGACATGTGGGTGTATGCTGGGGAGTTTGTATTATGGGCTACCATAATGCAGGTGTGTATGTTTGTGTGTGTATGTGTCTACTATAGATCAACATGTATCATCTGTGCAGACAGCCAAAACAGAGGGGACGGTGGGAAAAGGAGAAAGGAATGGACTTCCTTACAGTCAAATTCACAGCTTGTAGCTCAGTGTTTTTAATCAAATCGTCAGCTCATTGATGCTGCTTATTCCCCCAGTAAAAACAAAACAAAAGGACATGCATGCACATTTACAGTGCAGCTAGCATTTTTTTTTCCCAAATTAATCAACTCAAATACTGATGTGTGTTATGCGAAGGAAGGATTTTCAGAAGTATTTTATGTGACAGTATATTACAAATTATACACTTGATCTGTGCAGAAAGAAAAAACAAATGATGGAGGTGTTAAAGAGTCACTAAAATGGGGTTTCTACTGAGCTGACTGGAGGAGAGAGAGAGAGAAGAAGGGGGATTCAGGGGAGGTTGGGAGAGTGCGAGGAGATAGATATGGAAAAGGAAGAAAAAATTACCAACGTCATTTGACCTGCAGCAGCAGTCATTATTTCCCACAGTTCCTAAGTCTGGAAAATATGCAACAACATACAAAAACAGCAACAACATGTAGCCTTCAAGC
>JAPTMW010000015.1:4905699-4922314 GCA_029822955.1 Ostorhinchus angustatus | reverse complement strand
CCCCCCCCCCCCCCCCCCCCCCCCCCCCCCCCCCCCCCCCCCCCCCCCCCCCCCCCCCCCCCCCCCCCACATTGCGTAAAAACTTGGCTAATTGCATTAATTTGATCGACTCCCCAGCTTTAGTTTGCATTGAAAGTGTCCAAACTCCTAAATGGTGTTTTCCTATTCCTGCAGGGTAAAACTTTTTTTTAAAAGACTGACTTATCAGAGCAACATTTTCAAAAATGTTTTGATGAACAATCTTTGAAAAGATGAATTATATATGATTATGAAGAATGTAGTGAGAGTCCTTAGTTATCATTAAAGTGTTATAGTTTGTCTTTTGACCATTTACTGTTTGCAGACAAAAAGAGGCACTTATTTTGGTTTGTTTCATTACATAAAATTAACTAACAGTGGAATATAGAACTTGGATGTATCCATCTTTTCTTCCTATTCAAACTTTAGCTAAATGTATTCGTCAGGTGCCTCAAACACAACTATAGCTGACTGTGAACTGAATCTGGTTGATTATGACGCCTGAGTAGGCTGCTGAACACAGCTACAGTCTGAAGCCCAGATTCTGTTTCAAGCAGCAGCCAGTTTGTACACACAGAAGTGTAAAGGTAGGTCAGGAAGAGGGCACAGCACCACCATATAGCTCTAATACAAATCATTTTCCAGGTTACCAAAGGAGGTCTGTGGCCCCATTTTGTGCAATCAGCACTCATTTACCCCTATCCTTTATCTCAAACTCTGCTATTCGACCTGTGTCGTGTTTCACAGCTTCTTCAAGAACTGTTTACTGGAGTGATCCTTTACATGTGCCAAATTGCATGTTTAATAGCTTAGACATGCCCTGCAACAGAGTATATGCTTTTAGAAATCAACACCCATGAGATGCAGTCATGGTGGACACAAACTACGCTCACCTATGGGTGTTAAAAGATTTTGGATCACTACTCTCCTGTCAGGAAACTGGTTTGTCATAAATGTGTCTCTTTACGTAGATGTACACGTATGACCTCCAGCTCGGTTTGCAGGTTGTTCGTTCCAGTTGCTATCTTCACAGGTGTTTATGCATTTGCCTGATGTGAACTCCTGGAAGTTTACCAGTGTCATATTGTTCCAGGTGGTGGTTTGGCAGAAGACCAAGGTGGCTGATCACAGAAGTGCCCTCGTTGCTACACTGGGGCCCAGCGCTGTTGCCAACCTGCTCCCTTGCCATCATCATCATGAGGAACCGGAGGTACAATGAGGGAAACATGCAGAGGTTTTGAGAAGTACAAATATTGTAATTAGTGAAAAATCAAAATTAATGAGTATTTGGTTATTGTATTTGTGCACATTTGCATTGGAAAGATGGTTTTTGTTTTTTTTACTTGTACTGAAAGCAGATAGGGAGAGGAATGAATTAGTTCAGCAATTAAACAGTCTACTACTGAGAAACTACCACACAACATGTGTACGGTAAATAACATACAGAGGTGCATGCACATGTGGAAAAGAGCTCATCTGTAAAGACGTGATGAAGCTTTGCCATGCAAATAGATTCTAATATCATCTGACTGAAATCTTTCCCAGAATTCTTAACTGTAGACCTTAACATTTATCATGATAAAATATTAATTCTAGTCAGTATCAATAATTTTCAGTAAATGTCAAATCTTTATTTCACATTTAAAGGCTGTTTTGTAATCTTGAGTGAAAGTTGAAGAAACCAAGTGGCTATTTATGGTTTTAAATGATTCTTTATTGTTAGAATGTGTACAGATTTTCCCAGGGAAATAAACTCTTCATTATAAAAAAAAATCTTGATCATGAGGAAGTATCAGGGTTATTTTTAAGTCCTTCACATGTTGAATCGTCTTTGAAAGAAAACAGTTGCAATCATGCAAATATGTGATACAATTTACACCAACATCCCTTCTGTTTTTCTTGGAAAAATTCTACAAGTTCAGCCTTTATGGCTCTCAGCCATATAATTAAAAAATGTCATAATTTTAAAAAGATTTTAATGGGACAAAAAATTTGGTTTGGATTTATCACCTCATTGAAGCCAGTTGAAATGAATGAATTTGAAGCCTGCTGTGCCTTGTCCAGGAACATGCTCAAATTGGGGACTTTCATTGGGGATTCATGAAACAGGCAAAAAGAAAGAACAACAGGCTGAAAAATTCACCAGAAAATGGTTAGTGTCACTCAGCTTTGGTCTGAATCACGAGCATTGCCAAGTCCCCCTTTGTATGACTGGATGTGAAATAGTTCTTAAATTGCCTTCATGTTTTTGAAAATCCTGAAAAGTTAAATTTAACTTGCTGAAACATGCGAAACCATGCATCACTGCACCAACTCAGCTGAAATAAAAGGCCCAAATTAAGGTGCCACATCTAAGAACTTTACATTTTTAAACATAACATTACTTAACTGTTTGAATAATTAAGTAAAACAGCAGTTTTATAAGCTGACGGCAGGGCCACAGACAAAACTAATTCCAGTTGTGGATAGCAGGAGTTACTGTTAACTTCCTTCTAGAAGTTCCATGAACTTTTGTTTTGCAGTGTTGGGGTTCAATGAAAAGGGTGGATGTTAAAAATGAAACTAATGTTATGTTTTACATGAGTCAAATTAAAAAAGCAGAACAGTTTCATTAAGCAAAACCCACAGTCGAACTAAGGCAGTATAAAGTCCCCATCTGTCTGACTGGACGGGAAAATAGTTTTTTTTAGTTCCACCTGGACCATTGTTCAGTCAGATGCCAAGTTGCGTTGAACATTTTAACAAAGGATGTAAGAAATATGAGACTTTTCAGGGTGCATTGATCTGTGATGGAAAAGTGGTGCAGGTACATAACACTTAGCAACATGAGATGGTGAAAACCACATGGTATTTAGTTTCTGCATATGATTTGGTGAAGATGCTCCTTTACCTTTTATTGTGGAGAAATCTTCATAGTTCGTCCTCATGAGAGACACATTTTTCCTTGAAAAGAAACACCACTAATTTCACCCAAAAATGTAATTTAGTTTAATTTTCCCTATAATGAAATTAAATACTGTGACATGTCAAAAAAAAAAAAGGTCACGCTACCTGTTTGAAGAATGTTCTGGCAGTTTGTGCACTGTGGGAAAAAAAACATGCATTTGAAAAAAGTTCAATATATTTGTTTTGCTTCTTTTATTAAAGCCAGATACTAATGATGCTTGTACCTGAAATGTAAATGTTTAAGATGGATGCTTCTTGCAAAGCAAAGGAGCACATGCACAATGTACTTGACCGTGAGCTCATAACCTCATCATGAACGCCTGGTCTAAAGCCAGCAAATGTGGTCAGTTGGTGGGAAGCCAACTGTTGCTTTGCCCTTTTCTCTTGAGTTCTTTGCTGTTGAACAGTGAGTGATTTCTGTTAGCTAAGCTTTTCTGTGTTGACCGTAATTGAATTACTGTGGAGCTGTAACTTTGTGCTTGGTCATGGTAGGTGTCATGTGGCTCATACCTGCTGCCAGGCTCCCAACTAATCTACTCTGACAGATATGGAGCAGCCCTTTTCACCCCGTTTCTCTCTCCTTTTTCTTTGTTGTTGTTATTTTGCTGCTGCACTTTGGTGTCCAGTTATGAGAACAACCTTTCACCTTTTCCTCTTACTCCCTGTAGCAATGAAAGAGAACTTTTCTCCTCCTTGTCCCCAAGACCAAACTAGTTTGACAATTTCCACGGGGCCTCGCACAGGGAGAGTTGTAAGAGCCATTCCTCAGCAGAACAAGATGTGACACTGGTTTTTGGCACCGTGACTACACATAGCTGTGGCCCTTTGGGGCCAGAGGTGCCATTCATGCTCTCATAAAGTGACCCTAATGAGCAGAAATAGAGAGAAGCATGTGTGCCCCGACCTGAAACAGCAGTTCAGGAGCAACTTCATTGGCGTGCGTTGCTGCTAATAATGAGCCTGAGGCCATGTGGAAAAAAAATACAGCTATTAACTGCTTGCAATCTGTGGAACATTATTAGCTTTCCATAATTTGCTACTACCTTACGTTCGTAATGAAGTTTGAAGTGCAATTGTTCAGTTTTATGTCGAGTCATCAATTTTAGCTGAGAAGGACCGCTGCAGGCATGATTGTAGGTGAAAGCACTGAAAAAAACCACAGCCACTGGTTGAAAATGTTGACAGTGAATGTGCTAAAAAGACAGCACCTCACTGCCAGCCTTTACCCCTGATGATTCATATTTAACTTTTGAAATACTGACTTTAAAATGTAGCTTTACTGCTGTTATACATTATATCATAACTGAACCCACTTCTTTGTGACACACGATCAGATGTAAAGGCTTCATCCTCAGCTGTGCAGTTACAGGATCAACCACGGATCCTCAGTTAGAAAATATACAGTGTAGTTATTACTTGATATTGAGATGCCAAATGCAGCAGTTTTGCTGAGGATTTCAATCTAAACATGACTGTAAATGATATTTATTGTTTATTCAATCTCATGGTCACTGTTATGGTTAGTGCTACATTTGAGCCTTTTCGATTGGATGGAGTTTAGGTTGTGTCTTAGTCACATTACACACATCAACAAGAAGGTACTCCCTTTCAGATAAAGTCTGACATGCATTTTGGTGTTGCTCATCATCTGTTATTAACCAAAACCTAAACAGAAGTTTGATGAAGTTTAAAGCAGTCCTGGGGTTTGCATTGAAAGGCATTTTTCAAGCCTCTAGGGCTCGTTATGTATTTTTTTTACTTTTTTGATGAATGTGTGAGGAATCCATCTTTTATTCAGTCTAAAGGCCTTCTTCATTTAGTCTCCTATCAATGATCATATTAAACTCTGAGGACAGAAAAGATCAGCTAGTCTATGGATGCATTATAATATATCCCTTGGTGAATGTTTTTCTAATTGCTAAATTTCTAATTTATAATGTATTTACTTTTAGAAGTAGCCCAATTAACGTTAACAGTATTTTCTCTCTTTTTTTTTTCATTTGAACAGATTCTTTTAGATGGCTTTTTCCCCAAGCCTGGAGCAGATTACCTTTCCTCGAGCTCATCAAGTCAAGACAAGACATTTATATTTGTCAACAACCGACCTGTCCACCACAAAGATATAATGAAGGTTGGATGAACCATAAGGTGTTTTCAAAAATGGATGCTTTGAAGTATTTGCGTATTAGTCATAGAAAAAGTTTGTGACAACAGCAACATTTTCAGTTTGTCTTTTTACTGATCAGCTGTTTCCACACTGACTTATTCTCATAACTTGCAAAAACAATACAATTCAAAATTCAGCTTTAAATTTTCTTGACTATCAAATATTGCTGTTAACATAATGATTGAACTCAAATTTGAACTTACACTATTATTTTCTCTCACATTTCCCTGCAAACACAACCCTGCTCAAAATTCCGACCGATCATCAGTTGCTACGTCAACACTACACGGCTCAGTATGAGGAAGAGGCCGCCCGGAACAGACATCCAATTCTCATGCTCAAAGTCACCGTCTCACCCTCGTCTGTGGATGTCAATCTGACACCAGACAAGACTCAGGTTCTTCTTCATCACAAGGTAGGGTAGAGGTCTTTCACTTTTTTTTATTACATCCCACCCCCATAGGTTATGTAGTATATACCAGAAATTCTGTCCGTCCATCCAAGATTTTTGTCCAACCAGTTTCTCGAAGACCTGATTCTTTTCAAATTTGACAAACATTTTCTTTACCACCAGGAGAGGTGCAGTGCACAGTTTTTTGAAACATTTTTTTAAAAAGATGTAAAGTTAGGACTTGGGCGGAATAATGTTTGTAATGTTTGCACTGTAATTTAGTTTAATGTAGTTTACAATTATCTTTAATTTTAAATTCAAAATCAATCTCAGACTTGGCCGGGTTTAAAAAGAAAAAAGAAAACGGAATGAGGAAAGACTAGAATCTAAACTAGAAAATCTAGAATCAATACGATTCAAACAATACCCAATCCTATATATATAATTTTTTATTTTTAACATGTGTCCTCTGAATTTAGGAGGCCCTGTTAACTGCTGTTGAAGCATTGCTGGTTTCTCTCTATGGATTTCGGGCAACTACAGATCACCTGCTTGGGAAGCAGCTCAGCCATAATGCATCTTCCCCATCATCTAGTCCTCCACGAACACAGACTTTGCAAATAGGCAGTGATAGTGTGGACAGAAGTGACACTTCTAATAACCACAGTGCCATTGTTCACAAAGATGCACCTGAACACTGTACAACAACTGTTTCAGCAACACTAACCAGTAATGCATCACTGCACCACCAGACCTCAAACAGTAGCTCATCTTCTATTGCAGAAGACTGGATTATCAACCAGATCTCCAGTGGGCTTGAACCTAACTTTTCTCTCTGTGATGATGAAATGGCTCAGAACAGTACTGACACACAAGAAAAGGACTCGGCAAGCAAATCTGAGAAACCTGAAGACGATTTAGGTCCAGAGGTGAGCAAAGATCATTCATCAGCTGAGGACTGGAGCCGGGGAACGGCTTTCAAAGACCCTGTGTCAAATGAACCCCTGCAACCTGTTATCATTCATCAACCCTCAGTGCAAAATAATGCAGTGACTCAAAGCAGCGCAAACATAAAGATGATAAATGCCATAACAGAAAAACGGGCTGCTCTGACTGCCTACGACCTGATCAGCAACCGCACCATGAGGGCACCGCTGTCTCCCGCCACACTGTTCGAGAAGGAGGCCAGAGCGGAGGTCCTCAGGGAGAAGCCCACAGCCAGTCTGCAGGATATCAGCACAGCCGTTGATGAGAGATGGAAAAATCTGACGGAGGCAGACCGTAAGAAGTGAGTTTCCAGACCTTCACCTTTCCAAGTAGTTGATTCCATTTCTTGTTATTTGCAAGGCAGAGAGAAGATGGAGGGGGGGGGCTTGACCTGTCATTTACAAGTGAAAAGCCTAGCCTGGAAACTTTGTTGATATGAACTGTGTTTCTAATTTTTTATACAATAGTGCTCAATAATAGGGCAGCATTTTGTACTGTAGAACAGGTATCACATAAGCAATTTCAAAGTATGCCATCTATTTGGAAATGCAAAATCTTTTGTGAAAAATAAGTAAAAAAAAAAAAAAAAAAAAAGAAAAGAAAAAAGTTATTTGTTTGTAAGACCAAAAAGGAGTTAGGGTGTGTTACTGAGGGGAGTTGAGAGCCAGACCAGACATGGAACCTTAGAAATGTAGCCTACAGCTGTGGCCAGCGTAAGAAGCAAACACATGTTATTCATAGAAAAAAAAAAAAAAATCTAAACCCGTTCAGTGGTAGACAACATATTAGGACACAATAAAAAGACATCTGGTCCAAGGAGGGTCTCCTCACTTTCTGTTGTAACTATATATTTAGAATATTTTCACAGCTTTACCTCAGTGTCAGGAAACCCCTTCTCACAAATCCCAGTTAAAAATGACTCCCCTGCACTGATTAGTTCACATCCAGACAAACTAGCAGCTTCTCTGTTAACTAACAAGTTAAAATCAAAGTAACACAAACAAAAGAAACAACTGGGCAGGAGTAGAACCGCAACTCCTGTGACTCCTCCTTTTTTCACACAGTTCAGTACTTTGTATTTCACATTTTCAAGGCTGCACCTATTTTCTAATATACATGAAGTGTTTGGAGTAAAAGCAGTGAATTTACTGCAGACACAGATGTTAACTTTACACCCATGACAAAACTCAAAGTGGCACTAATAATTATGGAAAGATAAATACCTAGTCTTGTTTCCAGCTTGTCATATAGCTCTTTGTCCATTTCAAATGTCACCTACGCTTAGTTTATAAATGTATGAGGAGTGACACATAGTTGGCTAGTCAAGAACCGACTTGGGACAGAACAGATGGAGGTAATGAGCGTTTGTGTTTGACCCTTGCTCTCCTCAGAGTCATAGGATTTACATTAATGAAGGTAAGACAAGGATCGGGTTATTTGAAGAAACTAAACTCAAAAAGCAGAGGTGGCAGGTTCCATGCATTGTTCTTTCAAAATATATTGTCAGTTACTCATTGTGCTGATTTTTTCAAACCTTAAATTTCACATAATACCCAAACTAAATAAATTTATATAAATGTAAATAAAGGTTGTATAATGCCAGCATTCATCAGGCTCATCGTGCATCTGAAAGAGTGGTTCAGGGAATTAAGAGATAATTTTCACACATGGATTGTCTACCACAAAGTCCAAACCTGAACCCCACTGATAATCTTTGGGATGTGATGGAGAAGACTTTACCCAATGGTCTGACTCTCCCATCATCAATATAAGACCATGGACAAAAATGCAGCTATGTATGGGGTTTTAGGCCTTAACCCATAAAGACCCAGTGCTACTTTTGTGGCAGTTCCCAAATTAATTTTTCTCTTTATTTAACCTTTCTTAATTGATTTATCACCATTTATTTCCTCTGTATTTTGCATTTTTTCAGTGAAAATCAGGTATTTTCCTATATTTAATTTACTGATTACGTGGATGTTCATAAAAGCTTTGATTAATGTTTAGGGTTATTATATCAGAAAAAGAGAAAACTGAAGAAAAAGTGACTTTTTCTGTAAAATGTATTTTTAATTGAACATATTCCAAGTTTTTCCCTCCACTGTCATGGATCCAACTCCATGGGTTTCACTGGTGAATCAATCCTGTAGAAGATGACAGTGTTTCCACGTTAACTACGGAGCCTCTGAACGTCCAAATGGGTCATATCTGATGACCATGAAAAGATGACAAACTGTATTTTACACCAATTATTTATATGGATTAATAGCTTTAGTGTTTTAGAAGTTATTAAAGATTTCAGATCAGTAGATGACTTTGGTCATGGGTGGCTCTTTTGGGTCTTTATGGGTTAAAAAAGGAGAATTTTTATTGCTCATACATATTGATTGGATTCTCAAATACTTACTCTTATACAGTTGCTTTAACCCCTCACATTTTAATGTGTTTTTGGTAAAAATGTAAAATTTTCATGAGTTAAAGAGCTACTGTGTGATATTTAGTGACATCTAGTGGTGAAGTTGCAAATAGAAATTCCAACTACAATCCTGACTTGTAGGGGCAGTCAGTGTTGGTTATGCCCACGTTACGCTTCGAATGTGACGATGCTGGTCCACACTCAGAGTAGGTGACAATAACAAAAGTCAATGCTGGATGTCACACAAAGCAGCAGCAACACACAGACAAAGGAGTCTATCCTGAGTTACAAAATGATTCAGATTCAGAATTTATCACACCCAGCTAGTGTGTCACAATGATCTATACCATCCAAGGCAGCATCTTCTCATAAAAATACAGCTACCTCTAGAGGTAATGAGTTAAATATTTATCTTTAAGTTGTCTTGAATAGATTCTTTCATTTTCCAAGTCATTCTGTGCTCTGATCTCCCTTTATATTCTTTCTTCTTGTTTTTTTTTTCCAATATGGCTGTGAAATGGGTTTTAAATTGCTTTCGTAGTAGTCTTAAAAGTTTAATATTGTTGAAAACTGCAGAAACCCTGATTACAGTGCACATCCACAGGCATGTCAGTAACCAAAAGTACAAGCTGTACTGTCGGCTGATCTCTGCCCACTGAGCTTCTCAGCGAGCATCATGGAATAAGACCATTATACTGCACTTCAACCCAATTATTCTAGATTACTGCATACCAGTTTAAAATAATTGCAAGGTTGGAAAATGTGTATCAGCAGTACCTGGGGCATTATATAAGGTATGGAAGAGCGTATGGAAAAAGACATCTGTTCAGAATCCTGCCTTGCTGTTCTGCTATCTTAAACATGAAATAATATGGACTTAGCTTTTTTTTAGTGCCACCGTTACGTGGGACAAGACTTCTAGGAATTACACTTATAAGAGTTCATGAAACTGGTTATTTAAATAAGAGGGTGCTGAGCCTTAATGTATAACACATGACAATCTATGGAAACATGTGTGTGCTTATTACCCACTACCTGAATACACACAGGGAGGAAAGAACTCCATGTATACTAATTTCTCATGTGGACAGTGGACACAAGGTGGTACTCAGCGTCTGTTCTTATTTTACAGCATTTTGTAGTGCATCTTCAAAAATGAACAAGTCAATTATAAGGAGAAACTTTACATTAAACAGATGTATCGGGTACATCAGAGATGCTGTTTGATTGTAACTAATATCAGGGTAGGCAGGCATCCCAAAAAGCGCTGTTTTTTCCCTTTGTACCTCATATAAAAATGTATAATAGAGTTAATACACTCAATGAAAAATGGAAGCACATTTTTCGTTCCAAACTAGTTTATGCAAAGGTATGTTTTCGCAGCTTTTCAAAAAATTTACTTCACTTTTTTGTCAAATATCATTAGTGACTACATTTACAGGCACAAAATGTTGCCATTTTTAACAGTATTTCCATTTAGCTGTTTACATGGCTAAAGAAAATAAATATTCAAATAATATTCACGTTTACAGGCAGCTGTGCATTTAAAAAAAAAAAAAAAGAAAGTCATTTCCAGAAACCTGACTATGCAAACATAACCTCACTCATTCATTTGTTCCAGAGCCTTCTTTAAAAGGTTTTCTTGCAATATTTATGTCTATCCAAAGGCCTTAAAAGTAAGTGTTGGGATGCGCCCATACTTAAAATCAGGGCTGATCCTGGCAGCCATGTTTAAAATAACTGCCTGTCTTAGAGCCAAACCCATACTGTTTGTTTATTTTGTCATCACATTGTTTTGGAGGTCATCACACAAACTATCCATCAGAGACACACAAAACAGGTCACTGGACATTCACTTGCATAGTTGCATGGTGGAAGTTAAGTTTACTGCTTCAAATAGGGAGTCTGTCATATAACAAATACATTTTGGCTGCCATCTGTGAATGTAATCTTAATTGCTTGATACGCTGGTGACAGTGAAAAGGGCAGTTATCAGCCAATAGATGGGTACATTAGTAGAAGTAACAGAGCAAACTTTAAAACAAGCAAGTGGCCTTATGCATAAAATCCCACTTCAGAAGCATATTGTGATTACACTAAGCCTGAAGAATGCTCGTAAAACATCGTAACATCGCCATATCTCACTTTTTAATCAGAAAATACTACAGTCAAAAATGGCCTCCATCAGAATAGAAATGTTGTCATATTTGGAAGAAATGTGGAGTTTAAGTATGTAAATGAATTGAATGTTTGCTGGGATGGTTAACTTGGAAAGACAAGGTGTTTCATTAACACTAATTCTTGATAACCTCATTGAAATCTTCAGGTATGAGGAGAAGGCAAAGAAACACCTCGAGCACCATGACCAAAGGACCAAGTTAGCCTCTGCTCAGGGCACCCGAGACCCGGGCCCCTTCACCCCAAGAGGCCATGCAGTGGGCCAGAAACGAAAGGCCCCGCTCTCCAACCAGCAGCTGTTGGACGAACTCTTCTCTGCTCAGCCCCAGAAGAAGATGAAGAACTTGGCGTCTAAGCCCTCACAGCCCCTTCCGTGTTGCGTGGCTGCCCTTCGACTGCAGCTTCAACGCCTCTCGTCCCAGGGCAGCGCAGCACCACAGGGCATCCGTCTTGTAAACCGGCTGGCCTCTCAGAGCGCCTGGGTCATTTTATGTGGTCAGAGGCTCATGTTGTTAAATCCATTTCGGGTGGAGGAAGCCTTGCTGTTTAAGAGACTTCTAGAGAATAATATACTTCCAGCAGTGAGTCTCCAGAACCCTATACAGTTAACAGATGGGTAATGTATCTCACTCGCTCGTAACCAGCACACTGCTAAACCTTACAATCAGCCAGAATCTTAAAGCCTGAAATAGTAGAAATGCATGTATTATTATCAAAGTTGAGTATCTCATTAAGTATCTGCAACAACATGAGTGCAAATAAGTATCCAATATAATCCATAACTGTCAGAAAACCCAGGTTTTAAAAGATCTAATGATGCTGATTCGTCCATTTGTCAGACTGTATAGGCAGACCCATTACGTTTTTACTGACATCTTGTTAGCTTATAAAGGTAGTTACGTCATTACTAGGGCTAAATTTATGAGCAAAATCCAGACATGAGATAACCTTAAATATAATTGAATAATACTCTAAAGTCACATACATTCTAACCCATAACATAAGTACATTTCTGGCAGTTCTTGTTGCTTTCTTTCTTTTTCTTAATTTCTTTCTCTTTCCTCCACACTATTTCAAACCCAATATCAAATAGTTTCCAAACTCTTGAATCGCTACGACAAATTCCTAATTCATGTTTACTATTACCTCCAGAGGCTTTAACATTCATGTATTCTTCTATAATGTACTAGTTCATACTGTTGTTGTATATCAAACATATATGTTTAATATTGTATATTACTGTCATTTGTAGAAATCTAGGGGGAGCAGAGTACACTGAGACTCTGTGCCACATGGAGCAGCATCACCCTGAGCTTGACGGAGGGGTCCTGTTCTCTGATCCAAGGCTTGTTGCAAATGGGTTTCAAATCAAACTCATTCCAGGTACTTTGTGAATAAAAGTTTACATGTAGCTGAATTTTATGTATGTGATTGATTGAAGAGTTCTAAACACTGTAAAAACTGCCCCACAGCAAGGAAGCCAAATACTTTTTTTTAATAAAAATGAATAGTTTTGTATTTATTTTGTTTGGCAGGATTAATTCAAAATAGAATAAGAAAAGAGAAAATTCCAGCCACTGAAAGACCACAATGGGCCTTAAGACTAAAAAAGAAAGCCAAAAATGTGGTGGCGATTGCAAACATTAAAAAACAACAACAATGCTTATTAAAAGTCTTAAATGCACAAGTTATGGAAGTAGTGTCACTGAAATATTTTATTAGGGCAAAGTTATACATATTTTTCTTCAAATGAGATTGCTTTTCTAATCATGAACTGAACATGCTTGACAAGATTTGAAAAACAGTCTCATTTCCTAGAAACAAGGCCTTAGAAATGTGATATTTCTTTCCTGCCGTGTGTGCCATGTCCTTCACAAAAGAAAAATGTTTATTAAAAATGTTAAGCCAACAGCATGCATATTTTTGAGTAATGCTTTCTCGTAGGTGGTTATTTATTTCTTAAGAAATGTTAGTCACTGCCATCATTAATGTCATAAGTTACAGATCACTTAGAAATGTCAAACGTAGTTGTGTCTAACTGGATTACAGGCAGTGACTTGTAACAGAGTTTCTGTGTAACAGATTAGTGGTGGATAAGAGAAAATACCCCAGTACCTTTAGAAAAGTTGTCCATCATACAAAACAACGGCAAGAGGAAAACCTGTGGTTTGGTGAATCATTGCACCAAACCATTAAAAGCTAATGTTTTCCTTTCATGAGGGATTATTACAAGTACAATAAGTAGTACATGACAACATGAGTTTTACAAATATGTCCTTCCTAGAAATATTGTTAAAAACTGAATTAGATATAACATTTATTTAAACAGAAGTTTAAATTAAACAATAACTACACTGCTGTGAATACGTTTTGGGCTACAAAAATATTTGGTTTTCTCAGATTTCTTAGATGTGGACAGTGCTCTGGTGTCGGTCTGTCCATGTATAGACTACTCCCAAGTCTAAAACAGAGTGATGGAAATGACAAACCAATAAGAATAGCTCAGAACTGTTCCAAATATCCAGCTTGTTTGTCTCAGTTTTGGGCATGATTTCTCTGTTCACTTGCAAAGGGTGTACAGTGTCCTGTGAAAACTGCTTGTTTTTGATGCTGACATGGTTCACCTCACTTGACACTGGCTCTGTGCCCAACAGCCTGGTCTCACAGTAGGTTTGCACCCCAGTGTGCAGGTGATGAGAATGGTTGCCCCTTAAGAAATTCAAGGAATTTTCATTTGGCACTGCCAACCTTGGTGGGTGTGCAAGGGACTGAAGTCAGCCATGTATATAAGACGAGACCATTGCCCAATCTCAGCTGAAAATCTGTGGCTTTTTGTTAGGATTGTCAGAAATGTACGATGTCTACTTTTTCAGAAGTCATTCAAAATGTCACATCATTTTAAAGTGGATGCATATATTTACAAAAGCATTTACATTTATGATGGATTTGGTATAATACAAATATGAACTGTGTTTCTGTTAGTTGTTGCTGTATATGTTTTCTAATTACAAATGTTGCAGACTGTGCAGTTTCATACAAACAGAAGATCCATAAATCTTATTGGTCTTTGCCTCCCCAGAATTTATTTGAGATCTTTCTTCAGTCATTTTGTATCCAAAGCCATGCATCAGAAATATAAATTGTGCATGATTTGCAGTATTTCCTCATGAAATGAGAACCTATCATTCTTCCACCCTACAAGACAGCTTCCTTCCAGTCTGCTGGGGCTTCTATTAGTCATTTAACACTCCATTTGGCAATTGCTTGTTTGACTTGGGCATCAGTTCGGCTGTAAACCACAATATTTATTTATTATTCTTTCCTGGAGATAGTAGTAGCGTCTGGAGTATATTAATCCTTGTTTTCTGCTTATTTTGGCCAGGGCTCACGTCAGCCGAGAGACATCTGGAAGTGACAGCAATGGCAGACTGTGTGCCTTTCCTCAGCCTAGAGGACCTCAGGGAGATCCTGACTGCAGTTCTTCACAAAAAGGCGAAGACAGTGCAAGAGTGTCGGCCACTTAAAGTCACAAACTACCTAAAAGTGAGAAACAGAAGCTGAGACGGACAATGACGCTTTCAGGTTTGTTTGTTTCACTTAAATGAATCTGTCATGTTGATTTTCCCATCACAGAGCGAAGCAGTTCGACTCGTGCGTCAGCTACCTTCACATTTATCCAGGGAAGATGTAAAGGAAACACTTCAGAGGATGGAGCAGCAGCTTGGTAAGAGCAACCGGGCCTGCATTCATGGACGGCCATTTCTGGAGCACCTCTCTGATATCCCATGTACAGAGCAGGAGGCCAAGGCTCTGCTTAGGCCTTTAGACTTGTGAAAGTACATTTTTGAACTAGAAGGTAGATGTCCCTGCACAACGTTGGGACAAAATTCTTCCTTGGCCTTTGCCCTACCTTTCTGCCAAGTTTCATGAAATGAAATGCTGACCAACAAACACAAATGGTGTTGAAAATATTACCTCTTTAGCAATGGAAAATCTACCCCCAATCTACCCCTTCATACTGTCACTGTAAACTCTGTATTATCATCATTCAGTTTTGTCACAGACATTAATAAATGTATTTGAACAGAATTTGTGATTTGGTCAGACTTGTTATTCATTTTGTACACCTTAACACAAAGGACTTTGAGTCATCATTTAAAAAAAAGACAGTAGTAAGTTTAAGGACACGGACTTCTGAAAGGACAGACCTCAGTGACAGTATTATCCACTGTTTATATTGTATCTCATCACAGATACAGGTCTACTTACATATATTTGCTACGAGAATTTGCGGAGCAGAAACTCGTACAGTGTTTTGTAGCATTAAAAATGAATTATGGTCATAGTACAGGTTTGCAATGCGTAACACACAGCTCGATATAAATACACAGAATAAAACTGTCTAAAACTAACTAGGTCTGTGTTCCATATTTAGTTGAGATTTTCTTGACATGATCTCACAAAACACAGTTTTGGCCATAACTACTTATGATTAAAAGTATTCCATTGAAAGGATAATGGATGCAGCTGATGGTTGTTGGTGTACTTAATAATTATGTAAATGTTATTTCTAAGTTCATTGGTTTCATTATCTTTGTACCTTCATTCTCTTCAGTAGATATCTGTAGTTTTTACCCCTGGGAGCTAGACTGATGCTTAGTTCTTTTTGGTGTACTTCCAGTGCCTTCATGTATATCTGACATGAACATTTGCTGAAAGGAAAGCAGAGCACTTCATTTTTTTTAAACTATTTTGAGTCACAGTTTACATTTTGGTGGATTATCAGCAGCCTAAACAGTGATACCTAACTTCCTAACTTGATTTGTTTCCAAATATATCTTACTACCCCTAAGCTTTATTGTGGCACTGTTGGAATGGATATTGGCAAGCTCCAAGCCAGAGATCCACACTGAGCCAGCTACTACCCATAATTCTTTATCCTCAATTAGTGCCAGCTGCTCTGCCTTTAGTATTGACAGATAGTTGTATATAATCCCTGGCTGCATTGAATGCTTTAGAGATTTGCACTGTAATTTCAAACACAAAGTATAGCAAAGCCTTGACACTGTGATAACTTGTAGTGTTACCACTTCCTAAAGGCATTAGTGTGATGCTCCTTCATGTGAGGAGGCTAACTTGATTAGCTCTATGCCTAAGAAAGGAAGCAAAGGCCTATGTCATTTTTGACGACTCACGCAAAGTTCCCCTTGGCTCAGAAATGAATATTTGTTTTATTGTTCCTTCATATTTTTTCAGTCAGTGATTTGGCCACACTGGATAACATGGTTACATATAGCCACACAAGGCTTTCACTCATCTCCTTTTCATATGGACACTGAATCCCACCGCAGGGAAAAGTGCAATCTGATCACTCATCTTATGATAATATTATAGTTAGGACAGTGAAAGGTCAAACCTCAGCACGTCTTGTTTTACGTGGCCTCTGCTGAGAGGACCCACAGATGGCTTCAGCATTGCTGCGGGGGCTAACACTCTGCAAATTGCCTCTGGG
>JAPTMW010000015.1:4700569-4711710 GCA_029822955.1 Ostorhinchus angustatus | reverse complement strand
TCTATCTATCTATCTATCTATCTATCTATCTATCTATCTATCTAATGTGGTTCTCTACTGTGTAGAATAAGTAATAAATAGTAATAATTTCAGTGTGTAGGGGCAAGGCCTGGGTTTAAGTCTAAGATCTAGGTCTAAGACACTGTGATCTGTTGATCTGTGAACCCTCAGACAACACCACATCATTCATTTACATTTGTAGATGAGAACAGCGTTACAGAAGCAGCTGGTCACCATGGCAACATAGTGTAAAGTCTTGTGATGCTGTCTTCAGTGTGACTGCAGCTATGAATGAGTGAAATCAAATTTAGCCATGGCCTTATTTAGCCTTCACCTTGGACATGGATTTATTGTGGCATAGTTTCAGTGCACTTATGTTTCCATCATGTTTTGGACACATAACATCGGTAAACCCAGACCTGACCAACTGACTCAACCCTACAGGCTTATACTGTAGGCACTAGGCATGATGGGTTATCACTTCATCCAGTGATCAGACCACATGACCTTTCATCCATTAAACACAGTCCAATCTTTATGCCTCGATCAAACTCATGGTTGTTTAAGAAATGAGAAGCTGCTCATGGAATAGAAACACCAGAAAAGCTGTGCCGAGGCAACTCAAGTTCATACTAGCAGTGGAAAATGGCATTAGTATGCAAAGATATTCGAACCTTTGGTGTAATTTTCACATAATTTGAATACTGTTAGGGTTGTTGTCTTGTTTCATCTTTTATGTCCTGTTCATCTTGTGTCTGTTGTATGCCATATGCAAGGGGATCATCTATTCTCCATCCAATTAGGTTGATGTCTGTCTTTATGTCGTCCAGGTGTGCCATGATGCAAAATACATAGAAAAAATAATTCCTCTTACACAGTTACACAGTGAATTTATTGTCAAAACTCTCTTCCTTTACACTCGACATTAATTAATTTGTGAATGTCGATCTTTTCACTAGCAGCAGCAGTGTTCTAGGTTATATTGCATCAAATGTGTGATCAGTTTTCCCTCCAGGACAATGAGGATTGTTCGACTGGGCACACACATGCATCTGCAGAGTGAACGAGACTGGCATGTTCAGAGGAAATAGCAGTAGGCACAGCAGTCTCCACAACACAACAGGACCCCTCTTTTCAATTTCCTGCTCCAGTTTCCATTCCTGCTTTATTTCATGTGGGGACCTGTTAAAGAGGGAGTCACAGAAGGAAGAATGCAACATTTAGCCGATATGGCACCGCAGAGCACAAAACAAGGAAATGGAGTCTGTCAAAGACAATATTTGTGATAATGATCTCAATAAAAACATAGAGTGATTTCAAACAGGGCTTTGCAGGACTCCCACAGGAGATTTAAGTCCTAACACAGCAGCGGTCGCTAACAGGCTTTTAAACAAGTGCTGTGCATTGCAAGTTTAATACCAGCCTATTACCTGATGGGTACATTTTTTTTCCTTTTAAAAAGTCAAACCTATCTTCATTTACTTTCTTCCAGTTGAGAGTTGTTGACTACAGGCATTTTAGTGGCAGACAGTTGACGTCTGGGTGGCAGATGTCTTTAATTCCCAAACCAGTGGATGTAATGAAGTGAGGAACTCTGCTCAAACTCAATCTATCACAAACACAAAAATCGCAGTTTTATGGTACATAAATGCTTTTGATCTCACAGTAAATTGAGATTGTCTGCATTTGACAGATGGAGATGGGAAGCATGTGTTTCTCTACATACAGTCATAAAAACCTACAAAACCTGGATTTCCACGTCTGACGTTGCCACGGGAAACAGACACAACATCACCCAACAGCCGTTTATTAGTTTAATTATTTACAGGTGTTGTTTGTGAATACTTTATTGACTTAAAGGTTACTGCCCAACTTTTCCAATCATGCAACAACTGTGGTTACATCATTTTACATTTTCGGATAAGTGAAGGGTTGACCACCTTTATGATCTACAGAACCTTAGAACTCCAAAGAGGAAAAGAAGTCTGTCTGGAACCACAATGTCTCGTTCTACTACTGCTGTAGTTTTAAAAGGTGCAACAAGACCAAACAAGACAGGACCTGAGACAAAACAACGCAACAGAAGTTACAAGACAAAACAATGTGCAACCTCAAATAAGAAATTGTAAATAGTGGTGAAATAGTTCAAAAACTACACCCTCCGTGTTTTGTCTGCTCAACTTAATTCATAAATTTACATCCATTCACATATTCAGGTGCAACACATTCAAGAATAATATGAAACTCCAGAAATTTTTTTGTTACTATTAATAAATATAGTAGTAATAATGACTAAACTGCAATAAAAGGTGATGAAAACTGGTGACAATTTTGTCATAATTTGGTCCAAAAGGTGTATACAGAAAAGGTGAGGTCTTTTAGGGGTAAAGTTGGGATGACGATTTTCAGTTTGGCAACAACAATTACTAGGGATAATTATTATTAGGAATAATGTGTTAATATTGTATAACTCTATTGTATAATTGTAAGAATATTGGTCATATTTTCCTATAATTATAAACAAAAATTTCCTTAAAGAAAAATTATTTGGATATTTTCGCCTCTACAGTGCAGAGTACTAGATTCAAAGAATATGAATGCAGTATATTGGAGCTCATAAAGGACAAGGATTCAAGCTGAACACTGTAATCTCTGATCCCTCTGAAAACTCAAATAGATCCATCAGTTATCTAGAACTGATAGAACCACATGGGTCAGGATTACTGTGAAGAATGTTTGCATTTACACATTTATGCAAATGAAATGATATTGATCAGACAGAAGAGGTAATGTGTTTCTCTTAATAGATAAAATCAGTATAAAGCACTTAAGAAAATAGGGATGATGAGTTTTCACTGCGGTAAAAGTGAAGACGTCCAGGGTCTGAAAAGAGTAAAAGTGTAAAAGCCAAAAGAAGACCTCTGAGGGCATATCTACCAGCTGCTGTGCTGTTTAGAACCAGGTTCCAACCTGCTTCAGGACTGCAGGAGTTTACATTTTGGTCATCTTCAGCACGAGAAGTGACCATTTTGGTTAAAATACCAAATACTTGTAAATAATGTGGAGTAACTCTCATCACGTGTCATTGTTTGTTGTTTTATGTCTTCTTTAAAGCTGAAAAAAAAGTCCACCATTAAAATTCAAGCCATGAAAGCCCATAGCATGAAAATGAGTGTCTGTACAACTCTAACAAGTTCATTGCAAAGTCATCGTGTGCCTCTGCTTTGCACAGCCTCGTCTGGCAGGTTGGTTTGTTGAACACTCTAATTAGTTGTGGCTGTCTGCTTTGTGGCACTGGTCTCCGGAAAACCATTAGTAAGAGCCCCACCATGACAGGATGTAGTCAGCCATCCCCCTGCCACGCTCCCTCGCCCTGCTGAGTAGAACCTGCCCTACTGTTTCCTCATTTGAAGAAAACTAATAATGGGATAATCCGGGGGTGATGTAATTAGCTCTGTGAAAGCCTTGCTGCACATTAGGCGGAACAAACATTACAACAAATTCAAGTGTTCGTTTGATTTTCCTTGATTGTTCAAGATGATTGATTAATTGAATGAATTTCTTGACACACTGATCTTCCTGCTGGCATCTCAATACCGAAGTCTGTTCTTTTTCCTACTGATATTTTAACATGAATACATATCATGTTAACTTCCTAATATTCTCTTCCTTCCAATTGAAGTTGCTCCTGATTGAAACTGTGGTAAGAAAAGAGGGTGCTCCTGCTAAAAAAAATCTTTTTCAGTGTGCTGATAATGTGGGTGTAGACATATCATCAGCCTTCGATTTTAATGTTTAAACCCCACCCACATTTTAGTGTTTTGGTGGAAAAAACAGAAGTAGGGGGAAACAGTGGGCATGACCCGAGGTGCAGAGGGCATGACCCGAGGCGCAGAGGGCATGACCCGAGGCGCAGAGGGCATGACCCGAGGCGCAGAGGGCATGACCCGAGGTGCCGAGGGCATGACCCGAGGTGCAAAGGGGACAATGATTCAAAGACTGGATGAGCTTCAACATAAGAACTAAGAGGAGCGACAGCCACTCTCACTGGCCAGTGGCCCCTGACCAAGAAGTAAATACATGCATATAAACGTTTAGTCAATATAAATAAAAGCAACTTCAAAACATAAAGACATGAACTAAAAAACACTGGACAATGTAAGTGAAGGTATTTTATATATATTTTGTCTATTCTGTTAATGTCCCTATATGCCCTCTGACATACAACAACAGCAAATGATTATTATTAAGTTATAAGATTAGATTGGTAGATTTTGTGATTGCGGTTCTGCTCTGCTCTTTGAGACAATCTTTCTTCTATTTTTTGGTGACTTGTGGTCATGTTTGTCCCAATTCCAGGGAAAGTAAAAATGATAAATATGGGAAATGGAAAATATGAAACAGGATTTTAGAGATACTCCTTATTTTCCAGTGCCAGCTGAATCCAATTGAATCAATGACTGCCTCCACTCATTAAAGACTGATCAACTGATTCATCCCTGAATGGATGGTCTAGTTTTTGTCAGTGTTTTAGTCATAATCATAATCTGTAGACCTTTCTTTGACGGAGCCTGACTGCACACGTGAGGATCACATAGTTTTTAATGAAAACACAAACAACAACAAAAAGTTCAAAAGACTGGCAGTGCACTAGTTTTGTAGTTCTGACAGCGATAACACAGAGCTCACTTTGCACATGTGACTCCACAGCGTGGACTATAGTGGACTTAAATCCTGCTGTGAATAGGGGGTCTCTGCTTCATTTGATTTTAGCTGATTTGTAAACATAATCACAATGTTTCGAGGGGCTCTACATGAAAATGCTTTGAAGGAACAAAAGAAATAAATGAGTTTAAATTTCACTGGGGACTATGTTAATTCGAACTGAGGGTACACCTGTCCTGGTGGATTTCACCGTTGACTGGAGTGGGCAGGTACGTGTCCCCCAGGGTTCTGTGCAGCTCTGTCTATGTACTGAGTTGAACACAACGTGGTTTATAAAGAGACTGGAGTGTTTATAAGTTATGCAGAATCACATCTGTGAGAAACTGCCCTTTTAAAATGTCACATAAGACTATTTTCTCACTATGAATCACCAGTCACAAAAAAACCCCAAAAAAAACCCAAAAAAAACAGGCAAAGGAATGAACCAATAGTACTATACAGATAATACAGCACATACATGACAATATGTTTCTTAACTATTACTTTTATATATATATATAACTATTACTTACTTTCAGATGACTTTTAGTTCTACTGTGAGCAAATAACTTTTACTTTCTTTTTGTTTCTCTCACATGTACTTTGTAAACAAGTTTAAGTTACTGTCAACCACTGAGCTGTAAAATTATGCCAATGGCAAATGGGCAAAACCCATAGTTTTTAACAGTTCCAAAAGCAGATCCCCATAGGTCCCCATGTAAGAATGTACAGGTTTGCAGCAGATATAAGAGTCCATGTTTGCATCTTGTATTGATGATGGAGAATCACATGATGGACTCTGTGGTTCAGATCTGGAATTAAAATCCAGAAATACTACTACTACTACTACTGCTGCTACTGCCACTACTACTAATAAAATGAAATATAAACACTACTTACTTCGTAAAATCCATAATAGGATTTTATGCCCCCCCCGCAAACTTAGTCTGCTCCAAAAAGCTTTTCCTTCCTCTCATGCCCCCCCTCCTCCCACAACTCACTGAAAAAGTTCCAGCATGTGACCAAGTGCACTGTGTTATGTTATAATGTATGTATATGCCTATATATGTGCTTGGATTACTGTAACTTGTGAATTCTTAGTCAGTAGCGGCACCATAAGGGCAGCGGCTCACACTGGTGTTTGGAGGGACTGTGCAAGATAATTTTGTTTGCTGTGACATGCTGAATGTTTCGTTCTCAATCAATCAATAATTCAATCAATCAATTACTGTTCACAGCACCAGGCATTCTGAGAACAAAAGGCAATGCATAAAATATAAACAGATGAATATAAAACACCTGCAACATATGCCAAACTGGAAGCTTTTAAAAAGGCAGTGGCTTACTTGTCATTATGTCGAGGGAAAAACAGAATCCACACTTGTGTCTAAACATATGATACATAACAGTGAATGGCCCACTTTAATAACCAGTCCAGTTTTTGGGTTACCTGAGCAGCTTTCTTTCAAAAGTTATCTTCTTAAGACAATGAGAAGCAGTTGCAGGTACTGATCCTATGTGTAGAGCTTTCATTTTAATAAAACAGATTTAGCCAATGTGAGAATGTGAAATTGCTGGTCATAGGTGCCTGTTGTAAATGTCTGTCAACTGTAAAAGTTTAATATGACAGAAGTCATTTTCAGTAAATGTTTATATTAAACTCAAATTACAGTAACTGCTATTCTTATGCAATGTCTTGAACTACATCAGACAAGCACCATAAGGTAATTGATATTATTGGTGCTACAGTATACTGTACAAGGCAGCAACTAAACCAGGGTGACATGATGCTTTCCATAGGGTTAAAATGCCCAGGCACAATTTTGTAATACATGATAATCCACTGTTTCCATGGTAATGCTGCTCACAACTGGCATGGAGATTGAACTGTGGTGAAAGTGTTGGTGTTGTTAGCAGATTATTGCTGAATTGTGTTTATCAAGCTGTCACATGACTCTGTTGGCAGTGTTCTCCACACCTCATACTCCCTTTTTAACAGCATTTACTTTACAATGTGCTCCGTGAAGCTTTCATCTGTAAAGGTGTAAAAAGCACTGTGTGTTATTTTTGATGTTCTGTGTAAGTATTTAGAACCTGAGGGACAAGAAATTTGGTGTTGGTTATAAATATTGTTAGAAATTTGATCATCCTTGGGGTCAGCAGACAAAAGAATACTATAGAAACACTATGAAGCAAAATATGTAAAGACATTTTTACATTAAATGACTGAGGGAAAAGACAAACTATATCAAAGCCGGTGGGGAATGTACCATGGGGAGATGATACATGTGGCATGACAGTAGTCATCTGAGGGACGCTCCGTGTCAGGAGATCCATGAGGATCACTGAAGCCATCCACGCCTCATGTACAGCCACTGAGCCTGGCATGGTTTAACATGATTGGCTGGTGTTCTGTGGCTTTGATACCATTAATCCCTCTTATCCACTTACTTCACCTATACTGTGGAGGAAGGATATACAGCGTAGTCTGCCAGGCTGTTGCTTTCCTCAGTCTGTTTTTTTTGCCTATTTGTACCTGACAAAAGGCTCAAAACATAACCATTTATGTGTGTTCATGAAGAGTTATGTATTGTCTTTATGTTGATTAAATAACTAACTTACCCACTTTTACGCACAAACATATATTTTTGTACATCACCAATCAACATTTCATTATTTTTTATTCTATTTTTCATTTAGACCTATTTTTAAAGGCACATTTTTTTATATTTTTACTTTAGAATTTTCAAATTTATATTAAAAACATTATTGGAGTGTGAAGAACTAACAGTTTTGCCATTATGTCATATAGGTCAGACTCTTTACGACACAGCTGTAATATATTTGGCTATTGGTCTTCTATAATATAAAATTGGAATTACATTTCCCAGCCTTGGATGTTAAAACATACAAAAGATATTACGGTAGGAGCATACACAAACATTACTCTGTGCAACTGACATTACTCACGGTAACAAAAAAAGTCGCTCACTTGTGAACAATGTTAGAGCATCAGTTTGAACAACACATGTGCTACCTCTCTCTGGAGCACCCAATGGCCTGTGTTCCAGTGGTGGAAGCATTTTTGTTAGATAACTTCCAAATATTGGCCACTGCTGCTTAAATCTTCTCTTAACTGAAAAGGCCCCAGAACAGCAAATAATCACCAGGTTTTCTGTGTATTTTTTGGTCACAGATCTTGCTTTATAGTATCCTGAATAAAAACCTCTTAAATCTGCAATAAGTTTTTTTTTCCTTCTGAAACCGAGCTGAGCATTCGTAACATAAATGACTAAAACCCTTGGCCTTAATTAAGTTAGTTGAATGCAGAAACACACGCCCTGTTACCCTTTCCCCTTCTTCTGTGGGTGGCTGAAATCTTGAAATTAGATAAGATAATGGAAAAGAAGAACATTATTAGATTATCCCAAAAGGGTTGCAAGTCAAACCCTGTTCTCTCACTACAGTTTATAGCAGCACCAGCAATTTCCTCTGTTTATCATATGTGCCACATCTGCATGCCCTGGCATCTACCTTCTACACTTCTTTCCCACTTTCAATTACATTAACATACATTGTGTGAATGTGCAAACGTTAGCTTATCTTCTAAAAGATAATGCTACTGTGCTCTCTAGGGAATGTTCTGCCATCATCGGTTCGAGAGAATTGATCTTCCCATCATAACGCGCAGGAAATCCATCTACTGCTGCCAAGGCAATATTACAGTAGCATACAATGTGTGTTTCTTACATCCTTCTCAGATCACTTGGGAGCTCAAAATGAGTTATCAGTTGTGTCTGGAAGATAAGCAGCTAGATTTGGAGAAGCAAGTGTTTTAAAAGGCTTGTATTGGCATTTTGGGGGGAATTTGTTGACACTGATTCAGTTTAAAAGCTGCTACTGTACGCAGGCAGGAATTAGTTGTGGCTTATTAGTATTTCAGTGAGATGAAGACCAAATGCATACTGTTTGAATTTTCTTCTCTCTGTAAAATTAAATAAAGCCACTGGCATTCATTCACCAATCCGTACTGGTGTCCATCTGGTCTACATTTAAAATCAACCAAAGTGTGGATTACATTCTGATTAAATATGACTGTACTCCATAAACTGTCCTCTGAGTGGTTGTTAACCATAAGCAGAAAAACTTAAAAGCAAAGCTACTCACTATAATTTAAACATAAGAAAAACATTAAAAACATCTGCAGATAAACTGGCCTCTTTCTAAAACCCAGACATCGAGTGAATTCAAGTGACTGACAACTGAGAGTCCATCTGGCTTCATTGCTTAGATACAAGAGGATGGCAAGCAAGTCAAATTCTGTTACTAAAGGAACAATTTGTCCTCTTTATGTGAATAACTTTGCTAAATTAAACAAAATATTAATTAATTAGACAGCATAGCTGAGGGGCAGCAGCATTTAGGTTTGTCATACTATTTAGAAGTACAAGTATTGTGTCTCAAAACACAAAGAAAGGGATTCCAGGTTTTGTTATTCTTGCTCTGTGAAGCTAAGCCAGGTGTCAGCAGTCCTGATAAGGCTGACAAGACGGCTGTCAACACAGGTGAGAACAAATGTCTCCTGCCACTTTACCCCATCATTATTCTAATTCTCTCAAAATGTGCTCTTGTTACTTTTTTAGGTCAAACACATTCTAACTTGTAATAGAACTTCCTTGAGGTTATTGCTGTGTTTGGTGGATTGACAGACCAAAGAGTAATATTTAAGCTTACACAGGTCACCTGAGGCCAAAGGAAAATCACGACACTTACAAGCAACTAGACCACCTTAATTTCCCATTGTGACGTCTTTAGATGGTTATTACTTCCACCTGTTCTTCACAATGTCAAGTAACTATGAAACAGCCCTTACCTTCAAAGTAGATCAGCTGGGATGTTGCCAAATTTTCACATAATGTAGCCTGAAGACTGAGTTCAAGAAGAACCAGAACCATAAATTCGAGCAGATCCACTATCCTTGCATAATCTGTGTGAAGTAGCCTACAGTTAGAGACATCTGAACAACACCTGCACTGTAGAATGTAGTAACTATTGTAATATCAAGCCCATTCTTTATATCATCACCAGCTGATGATGGGTCCTAAGTCTTTGGTGTCCACTTAAAAGCCTCCCAGGGTACCCCTAAAGTGTAAATTCTCATGTGACACAATGAATACATTGACCAGGTTATGTGAAGTAGCGGTGCATGGTTAGAACATTGCTCTGAGGAACTTCTTTGACGGTCCAGGTTGTTTTCCATGTGCTGACAGTTACCCAGGTCACTGGGCCTCGTGCTTAATTCATCCCAACTCTAACCTGCATGAATACTAGTTTCCAGTGAGTCAGGTAGTATTTATTAGGCAGTCAGACCAGGAGCTGTCTGGTAGTGGTTCACATTTTAATTGGGATTGTAGTTTTGGCCTAGCTGGTGTTTTGGTACAATTAAGTACTTAGTTCTGGGAAAGTTCTCTTATGGTGAGTATGTGAAATAGCTTCAACTGAAGTCTTTGTTCAGTGTTCAACTGGGGATTTTTTAAACTCCTGTAAAAAAAAAAACAAAAAAAGAGCAGTTTATAAGAATAGCTGAACATTCTGTTGTTGACCTTCCACAAAAGATCAGTAAGGATGAGCTATTGGCTGCATTAAAGGTTCACTTGGTGGAGCAGAAGGATATCTTTATCTCAGTACAGAGTACAGGTGTTTCGGATGTGGTTTCCCCTGGTGAAGATGAGTCTGGTAGGGTCTTGTCTTTCTTAACTGGTCTTGGGGTTGGGTTGTCATTCAAGCAACAAAAGCAACTTTTCTTCCTACAATTGCAGAAGGAGCAAAACAAATCTTACAATTACACAAGTTAAGACAAATGGTTCTTCTTCAGGAGGATGAAGTAGCCCGTGTTGAAGCAAAACAGCATTTGGAGTTGTGATTAGGTGACAGAATGCTTCAGTCTAAGATAGAAAAGGCTGAATATTCCTTATAAGCCAGTGATGAGCAGTGAAGATCATGGCTGGTGAGGCACTGACTCTTTCAGAGTCAGATCTACAAATATATGAACCCGAAAGAGTATCTAATTCACCATTTGACTGGCAACAGTTAACAGGTTATGTTTCATAGCTCATATCAGCATTCTTTACACATACATATGTGATGCATTTTTTTATTTAAGGTCAGATTTTAGTTTTCAATCAAATTATGTTGGATATGTAATCTTCCATTTTCAGATTAAGGAGGGTGAGAAGGAAAAATAAACAATTACTGCACTTAACTTGTTCATTGTAACCATGGAATAAGATTGTAGCTTGTGCAGTAGCAAGAACAATGGCTGCTACCTTGGCCAGGGCTGCCCTGCAAAAGAGATCCCTAATCTCAATGGGACTTCCTGGTAAAATAAAATAAAATAAAATAAAATAAAATAAAATAAAATAAAATAAAATAAAATA
>JAPTMW010000015.1:4173691-4187835 GCA_029822955.1 Ostorhinchus angustatus | reverse complement strand
CGTGGACATTTGAGGTTTCATAGTCCATATATTTATCATCCTACATAATCCTACACTGAGTGACACCAAGTACGTGTACACGGAGTCCCATGGTTGTAAAAACTCGGTCTGCACGTCAAGTCCACCCGACTCCCGGACTTTTATCTCCATCCTTCATTCACCGGACTCTGACCGCTGCAGTCGGGTTTTTGTGTTTGTTCCCCTTGGTTGTTGTTTATGTTAATAAATAATATTTTTCCCTTCAACATGTGAGTTGGAGTCCCCTCCACTCATATCCCTAGACAGTAGACTGCGGTCAGTGACAGAAGGAGCAGCAAGTGAAATGTCAGATTCAGGTGCACTGGTATTGGACATGGGACTGGGTTATGGATGACTGACAGGAGGCTCAGCCAATTATTTTATTCAGACCGAATAAAATGATTGGTCAGACTTTTAATTAAACATTTTTGAGTTTCAAAATATGATGGATTTCATTTACATTTTAGTTTGACACATGTTAATTGGAGCATTTAAAGATTATAAAAGAAAAGTGTCAAAATGCCACATCATACAGTATAGCTTTAAATCATGTTAAGCTTTTTTTATGTTAAGCGCTTTAGAATGTCCCTCTTCTTCCGCTGCCGTCAGACCAAAACAGCAGCCACAACCGCTGGATCTTCCTCTTCTTCATCTTGCAACTGTAGAAGTTTCAGTTTTGTGGGCATTACTACCATCTTGAATGCGATGATCATGACGCAGGACTTTTAGTACATGGCCACTGTTTATATACTGATCTAAATACTTTGAAACAGCATAAGTTCTTCCAACCACAGACCGAGAGTGACGTGAGTTTCTTGTAGGGCTGACGAACATTCACCTTACGACAAAATAATTTGTGAAGTGGCCGTACGTCTGATATAGGGAGGCCCCAAGGCAGCTTTACGAAGACCGTGACAACTGTATGGTGTTCGTACGACATAAAATCAGGTTTTTTCTCAGAGGGGCCTCAAGTTGCTCTTGCGTTTTGAACGGCAGCCATACCAACTTCATAAGATGGACATAAGAAACTACTGCTCCCTCCACAAATGTCTACGAACTCCACAACTCTTACGAACTGGGAGATTCGTACGAACCCATCGCTTGTAAGAAGTTTGTAACTGAGCCTTAACTTTTTACTTGTACATGTGTGACTTTCTTCCATGTCTGCCAATCTCCATTTATAACCATCAACAGCAAGAAACAAACTCAGTACAGATAAAATAAAAGCCTATTAAAGAAAATGGTGTCCTTGATTTGAAACCAATATTACTAATGTTTGTTTTATGCAAGGTACAATATTTGCTGAGGCTTAAAATTTAGACAAGTTTAAGTAAAAACACAATGAATATCCAACAGTCTTCATTTACCAATATACTGTATGTGTGCTAATCAGTTGATAGGGTGCTACCTTGGAGCAAATGGAGGTGTTTTTTACAGAATACAATAACGCTGTATTGCAAAAACAGATCTCAAATGTCTTTTCTATGAACTTCTTCTTTTAACTGTTATCAAAAAGTATAGAAATAAAGAATTTAAACCCTGGTGTGTGTAGGTCTGCTGTTAAACAGTAGTGTTGGAGTGGACCAAAAAAAAAACAAACAAAAATTAGGTTTTACTTCTGAAGACAAAGTGTTTAAATGGAAAAGATGAAAGTGTGCAGGGTTCTGAACCACTTTCAGCCCACAGCTGGTGAGAAAGTAGCTGAGCTGTAATAGAACAAACAATTAGCTTTCACTTCTTGTCAATGACAGTTCTATGCCGTTATTACAGAACACTGATATTTTGCTTTATTATCTTTCACTGGTGCAATACCAGAGAGTGACAGGCCGAGTCCTAAACCTTGGCAGTCGTTAAATAGGAACCAAATGGGATGAGACCTAATGACTTCATGACCTTCTGGTAATAACTACAGTATTTATAACTAGAGGCTGTTACTTAATGGATAAAGATGAGATATGTATAGCGTATAGGGATAAGCTTATTTTGTGCTCTTCATGGTCAACTCAATCCAAAAGTTACTCAGTAGGAAGACGAACAGACAATAGAGACAGAGGGATACAACTGCGATGTAGGGATCAATGGTAACTGTTTAAGGGAGTGCTAGCGTCACCATTCTCCAGTCCCATTACTTTTCCCAATAAAGTTTTGGCAGTCGACTGATTACCTCTGGAAAGTGAGAGACAGGAAGAATTTTAATAGAAATAGGATTTTTTTTCTCTCTGCTCTCCTTTCCCTTCCCTTCCCCCTTGGCTGTCTGGTCAGGTGATGCTTCCAGGTAATGCACTGTAATGGAGTACATGTGTGGCCTAATGCTCAGAGGGTCGTGGCTGAAACAGAATACCTGTCGTGTTGCCTGATTGAAACTGATGGGCTGAGGTAACAGGGGCCACAGCGAACGGCCACCCAACATGGTCCTTCCTGTCTCATCAAACACACACATCTACCTCACAGTCCATTATTCAATTTGGCCTTTCTAATGACCAGTGAATTAGGCTGCCAGGAGCCATTTGCCTTCTGAGCCCTGCTGCAGGATGTACAGGCTTTCTTCATCTCTGCATATTAACATTCAGCCATTCACTGACCCAGACACCCAATGAGGCGCTTCAATCAATTTTGCACTCAACTTATTTGAATGGGCTTCAGTGTAGAGCAAGGTATCCGAGACATTCAACACTTACTATAAATGAGGTACATATCACTGGTTTTGTGGGTATTGTGGGTTCATTAATATGACAGACGATCAAACACCAACTAAACACAATGAACAGTGCACAGCAACCACAGTCATCAATACACTGGCTTTTTGGAAATGGAAGTATTATCATATTTGAATAAAAGGGTGATGATTGAGAAGTTTGTAAGGTTATAGGTCAAAACGACTATGCTATCGTTTATGCTAATTTAATGACATGGTATGATGGTACAGTATAAAACGGAACTTCATGAAACACTTGTGTAGCGAACGCCTCTAAAGGTCTTGTTGGTGTTACTTCTTCACCACAACTACAGTGGAGGTGTGCGAGAAAAAGGCATTTATTCAGGAAACAGAAGCTCTGAAAGTCTTTGGTAGAGGCTTCCAACCAGGCCTGTCAGTAAAATCTGTCCAAAAATAATTAAAAAGTCAATATATTCCTGAACTACAATAGATACAGATCTTTTTTTCCCTTTCATACGTTTTTCTTTACTGAGTATGTAATGTGTCCAAGTCTTACCATGAGGTACTTGATTGCCCTTTCCATGTTGGCCTTGTTAGAGTCTGGCTGGTATTACTCCCTGTAGACAGTAAGCTGTCATCAACAACACCAGCTGCTACACTGCACTGATTCCGACTGTCCAGGTGCTGCTGCAAACCACTGAACATCCACCAAACTCACAAAAGATAACATCATATAAATTCACATACTGCTCATCATTTAAAAAACAGCAAATAAAACACACAACTCAAGGCATTTACATTCTTCAGATTGCAGTATGGTCATTAAAATAATACAAAAGGTGTTGATGCATTGCTAAAAACTGCACCAAGCAAGCCATACTGCTCTCTTCAAAGCCATGAAACACCATCATTGAAAACAGTAACAGAACTAATTAACAGTAATAACACCGAGGCTGTTGGTTGGTTACCATCTATCTGTTGATAACACGAGCAGAAGAAAGTCCTAGAGGCTCACAGGAGGCACCGCTGCATCAATCTGTTAGTGTTTCAGTTAGTTTGGATCTGACCTAATGTGTTAAAAACACCAAAGTCACACTTTAACACAAATAACTTATCAAATGGAGGCAGTGTTTGGCCAGGAACTCTGTTCTGGAAGTTAAAATGACTGATGCTGTGGAGAGAATCCTATAGTGTCCTATGGAGACCCTTCAGGACTTCAATTCCCAGTTGGAAAAGGCTGAAAACGACCTGATCAGAGTTTAGGCAGTTTCTCAAACCAACACCACAAATTTCTGATAAAAATGTTACCCTTCTCTGTCGACAGTGGGAAGGGTTGTTTTTATCTTAATTTCACAAATAATACATTTAAATGTCTTTGTAAAAAAAGCATATACAGCATGAAGTTCTAATTTGTACCTAAATGTTTCTTTATAAATGACAGAAAAGAGTGAGTTCTAATTGAGAACTCAGTGGAAAATATCTAAACAGAACGCAGCAGCAGAAAGCCCAGTGTCCAGGCTAATGTTCATGGAATGTTGTGTGTTACACCAAGAAACTATAACACAAAACATTGTCCAGTCATTCTTTAGATTCCTTAGGTCCAGTATAAGGTTTAATAATAATAAAACTCTTCTACTTTTGCTTTCTTCCATCTTTTCAAGGTTGTTGGGTGGCTGCCTCTCCTTTTTTCACTGGGAGCTGTAAAATCTATTTGACAGCTCTGATTTATGACACAGCATCAGCGCTAGGCGCCTGTGGGGATCTGAGTATATGTGGAGTGTGTTTGGGAGTTTGGGGATGTGGGCACTAAGGACCACCACTGCTGTGCTCAATGTTCAGGTACGCAGCAGGGCCATACCTATGCAACTTCACAAATCTTACATGTGCAAAGACAAACAGCTTTCATAAAAAATGGAAACAAATTATTTTCTTAAAGGACCACTACATAAAAATGTCCAAGATGATAGTTTCCTGATCAACTCACCCTGTGAAAACAGAAGTTATTTTTGCATTAGTCATCATTTTACCCAAGGAGTTCAATTAAAAAAGTGATGACTGATCTGTTGATTGCACCTGACACTGAAAAATTTTATTTAAGAGCTGCAGTTGAAAGTGTGAACATAGTATTTTATTGGATTGTTTTAAATATTATGCTGCAATCTCAGTTTGGTTTTGAAATGTTTTAGTCATACTTGAAAAACAGATGTTTTAGTTTGGGCATTGGCAGCCCATGGTCATCCTTTGTACAGGTAACCTGCGGGATACCTCAGAGGTCTGTCCTTGACCCACTGTACATACACCACCCCTAGGGCATATCATCTGCAGGCTTGTTATGAGCATGATGAGTCTTTTACTGATAAAATACTAACTAATGATTACAATCAGGTGATTATGGAATCATTGTGAATGTTCTATTTTCATATCATTAAGTTCTCTCAAAGTCCTCAAATTAAGGTAGCTTTCTAACTGTGCTTTTGTTTTATCTATTAATTCCTTAAAACTTTTCTGTTTCTCCTTTAAAAATAGTTTTCATCGTCATCTACCACAGGGTTTCCCAAAGAGGGGGCAGTATTGTTGCACCTGTACTTTGAAGGAAGGATATTGATATTGTGACTTTCAAGGTGCATAGGAAGTGCTTTTACTTTGAAAGAGCAAAGGTTTCATTTCATGAACAACAGCAACAAACAGGTAAGGCATTGTTCGGCCTACAGGCTTGATTAATGGTGTCGCATTAATAAAAAATAAAAATAAACATAACGAGGCCAATAAATGTTGCAAAACAGACACATTAACCTAAAGAAACTTTAACACAACCCCCCCACACACACACACACCTCTGTACATAAAACAGAACACAATGCAGAAAATATCATTGTGTGACTCTTGTGTGCATGTTTTTTTTTTGTTTTTTTTTTTGTATGTTTCAGTCACTTCAGGGATAGTGGGGGTCACCGGTCTCTGGCACCGTTATTTTGGTGGTTGTGAGTTTAAAAGTTACCATCTACCATTTGATTTTGTCTTGCAAAGCACTTCATACATTTGTTTGTGTGCCTGCACAGCACCTTTATTCTTTGCATTTCAGGGTGTTTTTGACTGTCTTTTTCCTCTGCCTTTCTCGTTCTATAAAACCTCTACCATCCATCCTTCTGTCCTCCTCCTCTCCTCGCCTGGATACCTCAAGTGCTCACCGCTAATGCCGTTTGTCACATTCAAGGCCAGGTTAGAAACAGGATTCACTCCCCAAAAAGAGGGGTGTTTGCGTAATGCTTAAACCTGTTTGTGTCTGAGGGGTCATAGTGATCTGAAAATAAATGTCCTGAAGGGTGTGAATGCACCCATGAACATTTACGCGAGCCTGCACCAATGACATTGCCATTGAGAAGTTAAATTTCACACCTCATGTGTTTGCTATTGTCAGGGATGCTGATGGACAGTGGGTGGGGGGGAGTGTTCTCCGAGTGAAAAAGGGGCATGACAGCTGACAGAGGAAGGGAGAACACTCTAAGAAAATGACCAGTGGAGGTGGGAGGTGAGGAAATGCTGGATGACAGACGTTCAGGAGCAGAAGACCCGTCAGGATGATATGAAAAGAGTTTAGAACTTTAAAAGTAAACTTTGACCACAGCACATACGACAGTAGAAATCCAGCTATGGGTAAAACGTTTCAACACCCATTTCCATTTGAGCCACACTGACAATGAATAAAAGCAATCTACCAAACTTTGTCTTGTTTTGTATTGATGAAGGCAGCTGACATAAACCTCTGTGTATCTCTGGTGCTCTGAAGTATCTTCTTCCTCAGCAAAACACAACTCAGTGCTAGACTCACTACAGTGTCTTCTCCCTCTGCCAGGCCTTTACAGTCATTAGCGCCGCGCTAATCAAGGCAATTACATTGAGAGAGGCAGACACAACTCATTTCTTATTATGACAGTGTCGTTGAGTTTGTGGTGCTGAAAATGAGGCTTCAGCTCATAATCAACAGCTTTATCTTGGTGTTAGGTAAATGAATGTTACTGTTTTCATTGTCTC
Source organism: Ostorhinchus angustatus (assembly GCA_029822955.1). Taxonomy (NCBI): domain Eukaryota; kingdom Metazoa; phylum Chordata; class Actinopteri; order Kurtiformes; family Apogonidae; genus Ostorhinchus; species Ostorhinchus angustatus. The sequence continues at coordinate 4,181,129 of JAPTMW010000015.1, read as the reverse complement.
TGTCGCCATATGTTTTGTCAGTCTATCTGTGCTCGAAGAGGCAGTAAATCTATACTTTTTATGTCAAGCTTGGAGTATTCTCAAGGGGGAAGAAATGCAGAATGAGGGTAATTAACATCTACTTCATCAGGACCAGACTTTGGCAGTGCAGACCAAACAGGCTGATCTGACCAAAACACACAGTTTAAATCTAAAATCTAAAATCTAAAACTTTATTTGGATGGTTTGGACATCTGGAACAATTACAGGAAGTGAAGCAGGGCTACTGTACAGGTACAGGAAATGAAAGAAGAAAAACTCTTTCAATTTAAAACTGACCAGTAGCTCGATACATAATAAAATAGAATACGATAAATAATGAATTAAGTAATAACGTATCGCAGTTAAAACTACAGCAAAAAATAGTGTTCCATAGTAAGATCCCTAAGAATCAAAGAAAGTAGCATAAATACAACAAGGAGGACAGAGATTAAGATAAGTAAAGGAGAGGAAAGAGGAAGATGGAGGCCAAACAAGACAGAATGTGAAAACAGAGTGATGTCGCAGGCGTTTTGGATGCATTGTGACTGTCGATGGGCTGTAAGTGGCAAGCGGAGCAGATCCCTCTCTCCCCCTCCATCCCACTCTAACACCCCCCCACCCTTCAAGTTCCAAAAGCTCATTTTGGAGATTTTGCTGGCATGGCAGAAAAGGCCTCTGTTCACCGTTTTCCATATTTCATATACGGCCCATTGGAAAGCATCGCCTACCAGTGTCATGGCTCCAGCATATTTATGAGATGCACTGACGAACTGATCACTGAAGATACTCTTAAGTTCAACATTTATGTGGTCATAAAGTAAACCAGCCTCCACCCTGTTACTGCTTGTTCTGTGTTTAAATCAAATCAAATCAAATTTTATTTATATAGCGCCAAATCATAACAAAAGTTATCACATGACACTTTACAGAGAGCTGGTTGAAACCGGACTCTTCTTCTACTGCTGATATAAGTGTACAGAATTAACATACAGAGTCCCCTACAACATGATGAGTGTTTTTAAGACATGACAACAGGTATCAGAGCGGCCATCCCTGTCTCAGAGGGTTAAAGAAGTCATAGTAGGCAGCAGTTTGACCAAAAACATGCTGTAAACAGACACTGTGTACAGATACATAGATGGTTTGGCTTATTATAAAATAGGACCAACGCCCCTCTATCTCATCAGCATGCAGTTGGATCAAGCATCAATAATAACCTCAGTTTGTGAGCTTGTCAGGTTCTGCTGCTATGTTAGAGTCCGGTGGTCTTAATACAGGAGCTCAATCTCCCAATAGGAGTGGGTAGTACTTTCACTGAAGGATAACTCAATTAATTATGCAAAAGTCATATATGACTTCCTATCAGTGCTGAATAGTAACTATATTGATATCTCTAACTATTTCCATGTTATAAGCCATCAAAATATGGCCCATTATAAGTAAATGCAAATTGTTAATATGTCAAAAATCCATCAAGAGTTCAAAAATCTACATTTCTGTGAACACACTTTGTAGATATTGTCCAAAGGAAGCTACATTAAACATTTGAAATGAATCCAACCAGCAGTTTTAGAGAAGAAGACTCTTGAAATGCTGATATTGTGACCTTAAGTTTGACCCTTCAATGTCAGTCAAGGTCAAAGGTCATGGTCGCAAATGAAACTCCATATATGAATTCCGATTAGTGCTCCATAGTAACTATATTGATATCTCTAACTATTCCCATGTTTTATATCATCAAAATATAGCCCATTATCAGTCAAGGCACATTTTTTAATATTTCAAAAATTCGTTAAAACATTGGACACAGCGCCTTCACAACAGCTCATGGCCTGTTAGCCGGTGCACTAAAAATGTAGACAGCGAAATAAAACCAGCTCACATTTCCTACTTCTACAGTCATTTTCCACCACAGTTACGTAAACACTCCTTCCTCATCCCAGCTTCTTAAATGTGAATCGTTCCTTTTTCCTCCTCTGTGATAGAAAATTTTATATCTTTGGGTTATGGATAAAATAAAACTTTTGAGGACATAATCTCAGGCTTTGGGAAACCAATCAATATTTTTTTATCATTTTAAGACATCTTCTAGACCACAGAACCAATTGATTAATATACAAAACAACTGACAAATTAATCAACAATGACGCTGTTGTGTCTAGTTGTGTTGTCTTGATTATTTAGATTATTTTCTACTTGTCGCTACAGGAGCCACCATCTTTATTATTATCACTAGTACTTTTGTTAGTTTTTTGTCTATTTTTTTTAAAATCAATAAATAAATCAAAATAACAACAATCAACTCCATCCTATTGTAACTTTATGTCCAGTAAACTATGATTTAATAGTTCTTTTCACAAAAGGAAGAGCAGACCTACAACAATTTTATTTTATTGTATTCTAGTTTGGAGTAATTTAGTTTATTGAAAATTGTCATTGTATTATTTTAACATAAGTAACAGGTCTATGTTTACCTTAGTTTTCTAGTTGGAACATGTGCATATAAGAACGTGCATCATGATATTAAAATGATTAAATCACTACAAAAGACAATGAAATGAAGTTTGTCTTTGTCTGAACGTTCCATTTTCAGGACCTGAGCGTAAAATCAAGGAGAATGACAACTCTGCCTCTGCAGAAGTTGGATATACTCCATAAGCGTATATTTTATATTCACCCTGATTATGTAACAAAAAAAAATAAAAAATAAAATTGGACCCAAACAGTACAACTATACTTTCTCACTTGAGTGAAATTTTTTTGGAGCCAATAAAAAGCTCAAGACCCGCCCCTTCCTTTTTGATACAAGTTAAATTCTACCATCATTTACACATAGAATGTTTGTCAAGTTAAAAGTTTTACACATCAAGGAAGTGCCAGTTTGTGGTAAAACTGTTGTGAAACGCATAAATACAAAGACTACAAGACTTCCCAAGAGTAGAAATAATGTCATCATAAGAGTTTGTGTCTGTGTTCAGTCACTGTAGACATCTCATCAAGACAAACCTGGAGTGATTTTCACCTCTTTTACTACTTTTAACTTTGCTCTCAAAGATTATGGTAAAATGTGCCGAGGTCATGACTGTTTTGGTGTTGGTTGGTGTTGTGCGTTTCAGATGCACATGACAAGCATCACTGACACAAAAATAAATGTTTCTTTTACAGCTGCAGCCATTATTCGAATAATCAACTTGAACTGATCAAACACAGTTATTTGATTACACTTTTCCTGAATCAAAGCTTCGTTTCCTTAATTTCGTTGCCGCTAAAACATTGGTTCCACTGTTATGTTTTTTACAAGGATACTTATTGTGACGCACATGACGCCATGATCAACACAAAGTAGTGTGGTAGTTCCATCTCAAGTTGTTCTGTTGAAGACTGCAGTGCACAAATTGTTTGTATACATCATCATACAAGACTTGTCTGTTGTAGGTTATATCTATAGTTATTTTTTAGAAATCCTTGTACTTTAATACTTTTTGTGGTTGTTGTTTCAGCTGGTTCTGGAATAAAGGACAAGTTATTTGTTATTTTAAGACATGTTTATTTCACATTTTTAGTATAATTTTTCACCTATTCAAGTGGTCGTTTAATTGAATTAAAGATAAAAATCAATAGATTAAAAAAAAAAGAAAAAAACAACAGCTGCAGCTCTAGTTTCATTCTCCTTACAACAAACGACATCTTTCTTGACTGTAAAATTATCTATAATTCAAACATTTGTAAATTGTGACACAATTCAGATAAAATTTAAACATTATAGTCCGTCACCAGTGACCACTGTTCATATTTGTTCTTAGATGAGTCTGATATACAGTACAACATGGTTCTGGTCAAGCCTTAAATGGACAAGAGCAGCTGTTCCTGTAGGAAACACTAAATTACACTGAATGCAACGTCTACTATTTGACCAGAGATCCCAGTATTCCACTGATGTTTGTCTTAGAGTCAGAGCCACATGCGACCTGAGATGCAAATTTCCCATGAACCACTAACCCAGCAGACACTCAGAGACAGGCTCAAGTATAAGAGACTTATCAGGAGGCTCCAGTGTGGGGCATTAAAGCTGGCTGAGAGCAACACTGGGCCCAAAGTCGCGCTTAGTCATCGCTTTTCACAGCGTAGTGAAAAAGTGCCACTTCTTCTTCCCGTGGCGATAAGGGCCAAGTGAAAAGGCAGGAAACAGACCTGTGTAATGCTGATGGACGTCGTCAGAGTCTAAGTGAACGCGGCCGAAGTGAAAACGCAGCATCAGCACCGGTGGATTTACGTGGATGAATGGACTCGGCTCCACTGGGGGGGTGTCAAAGCGAGTGGCTGAGACATGGCTAATGCTGCCAGTGAGCTGTGGCCACCTAAGTAATTACTACCTTTGCTGTTAGGCTAATCCCCAGAGCAGAGTCAGGGCAGAAAAGCTTAAGGCCTGGAAGGGCTGTCGTCACCCCACTTCAGGTCCACACAGACAGGGACCTGTCTCGCCCACAAAGGGAGGGTGTGGGGGTGGGGGGGCAGCCGAAAAACGTCCTGGAAAACAGGACTTTAGCGAAAACAAACACTAAAACACCCAAAAAGTTTAGCCCTGAAGGCATCATGGACTAGTATTTGTAAAACTGGCCACACAAGTGGAGCCAATGTATTGATTTCCTTTTAAAATACTGAGTTTGGTAACAAGTCTGACATCAGTCAATATGAGTTATTAGTGTGGTCAGCCACTATTCAAATCCATTTTTTGGTATGAAACAGAGGCCAACTGAGTGGAGTTTTAAAGATCAATATTAGTCTGGAGCATGAAAAAGCTGACAGCAGATTAATTGGGCAATAACAGTCCCACTCCCATCCCAAAAAATCTGAAATGAACTTTCACTTTATTAGAAACTGGAAAACTGTTAAACTGAACAGTTTAAGTCAACACGTAAATGAATGGGAATGACTACAGAGATGGAGTGGATGCAGAGGAAGCTCTTAAACGTGGACGTGTGTCACCCTTCATAGATACAGCAGCAGTGCAGAAAACCTCAGGTCAAACAGGATTAACAGTAGCCCCTTCTACACAGCACGTCTGTTATGGGAATATTCGCCTTTATTCCAGAACCACGTCTGTGTAAACGAAATGGTAGGATCATTTGGTCCCGCCTTTATCGTAACACCTCTGGAGGTAGTAACAGAGCTGTGATAAAGGTGGAAGCATGATTCCGGAACGCTACGTAAAAGGAACACCTCCCGTTCCACAACCAAGATGTGATGTTTTGATGAAGTATTGCCTGTGAGACCCCTGCACTGGGGGGATTTAAAAATGAGTGCAGGCCGTGAACAGTGAACAAACATATCTATGCGATCAGAAAGATGTCGAACTGGGGAGACACCGAGATCCGTGAGCTGTCGTCACTTCGGCTGCAGGACTCTATCCATGCTAACATTTGTGGAATGGTGAAAGACTGCAGAGGTTAGCGACACCGCTATGCTCGGGGTATTTCCGACGCTCAAGTCATACGTCACGCAATACGCTGTGCTATGTCACCACCCCTTTGATTCTGGAACGCAGGTCCGCTGTGTAAAAGTCCAGCCTCTCTCACCTCTGTTCCTCCTTTGGCTTGGGTGTGAAAATCTGTCAATGGTGGAAAAAAGGTGGGATCACCATCTCACCTTTTTCCAGGATCTCTGTGTAAAAGAGGCTCTTGATTCCCTGTAAATATCCCAGTGGTCGGCCGTCAGGGCCAGCAACGCCTTCTCTGCTGGCGTAAACATCATCAGAAACACTGACCTACATTTACAGCCTAAATCTGAATATTTGTTCCAAGAAATTGTATTAATTTACTCCTAATAGATTAATCTCTTCATTTCTTAGCATTTCTCTTGGCTGCACTGCTTCCAGTACGTGATGTAGATGTAATACATTTTTTCCAATCAGATTTCAGTCTCTATGTGTTGCCAGGGTTAATCTAATCTGCCCTGGGCTTTAAAATGAGTAGTGAGGGCTCATGTAACTTAAACTGTAAAGCATCAGGACTGTTTCTTTAACCAATCAGATTTCAGTTTCACCTCACAGGGCCAGGGAGCTGGCCCACAGTGGTGTCAGCATTTATCTTCCTTATGATTGGATAGTATGAGCAAATCTTCTTTGAAATAGCTTTGGCAATATTCTTTTACGTAGATTCATGCCAAAAAAGCTGAGTTTAATTGAATTTAATTGAACAATGAATACATTTGAGGTACAGTTTTTTTAAACCCCCAATGGCTGATGGAGGAGAGGAAAATGATTTGGTCTCAGACATACTTAAAAATACATTTTGTAGGCAGACATTGGCAGGAAGGCAGCCAACCCTGACGGTAGCTAGCTGGTCGAGTGGACATTCTCTGCCCTCAAGAGAATAGAAACTTGCCAGGAATACGATTGGACAACTAACAGCCTTGGCCTCCATGGCCACGAAAAAGGACTTAATGATGGAAGTCAAACACACAGATCACCTCTATGACAGTTATTAACGTTTTCCAGTGCAAAGAAAGGAGGTTGTATTTTATATATAAATAAGGCCTGTAATGGTACCCAACCTTTTTGGTTCGGTACATTTTCGGCTTTGAAAGCCACATTTTTTGGGTTTTTTTTTTTCAGTTCAGTATGGGAAGAAAGAAACCCCTCAAAATGTCTTTAATGCATTTATTATGAATTTTTGAAAAAATTTTGCCCCAATTTTTAGAGATAATAGAACATAGAAAAACAGGAATATTATAATTCTTCTGCTATAAATCAAATCAAATCAAATAACAAAAATATTACTAAATGTATTTTAAACATTATTATTGCACTCTTCCCTGAAAGGTACTTTAGAATAAACAAAAAAAAATCTAATCACGGTTCTGTCAGTTCACATTCTGCATAAAATTAACAACAAAAGGGGGCAAAGTCGTATTCTCTTTTAACAAACTAAGAGCAAGACTGAAAAGAAAATTAACCAAATTATTTATTTTAGGACAGCTAGCAAACTGTTCAGGCCACTTTGTGTGTGTGTGTGTATATGTGTGTGTGTGTATGTATGTGTGCGTGTGTGTGTATGTGTGTGTGAGTGACTGAGTGAGAGAGAGAGAGAGAGAGAGTGAAAGTGTGTAGAACTACTGTACATACACACACAACGTTCGTCATATCATCGTCTCTTTCTCCGTTGTTGTCTTTCACTTGGAACCTGACATGATTCCAAACAGGGGACTGTAATGATGGGGGAGGGTCTTTAATCTCTTCCATCCGGTTAACATCATATTTGTTGTTTTTTTTTTACCTTATGGCAGCTGCTCTTTCGTATTTTGGGTAAATGTGCGCTCCTTCAATATGTCCATGTGGAACTTGCATGGATTTAAAGTTCTGCATCGAACAACGTCTTTCGTTCCTTTTTCTTTTTCTCAACATACTGTGTTGTTTCGG
>JAPTMW010000015.1:3837240-3847636 GCA_029822955.1 Ostorhinchus angustatus | reverse complement strand
GACTAAGGTGTTTACATGGCTTTGAAAACGGACTAAGGCAACAAGTCGATTTTCTCTAAGTGCATGTAAACGCACTGACTGTTATATGCCTGATCCCCTGCAGGTACAACAGTTACACTCATCACTCTTAGCATGGACATCCCTTTATATTGGACTGAGTAGCTGTCTTTCCATAAAATGTCATGTGACTTAAGTGAAACTCAGAAAAGTCACAAAAATGAAAGTGTAAATTATGTATGTTTCTATAAATTTCTTTGGAGTGAATGGTCAAGGCTGTGTTGTTCCTCCAGCTGAGTCTAAAACAGCTGAGATAAGACTGAAATAATTCAGTATCCACAATAACTGTTGGACCAGGCATGTTTTCACGTTTTATTGGAATACTGGAGAAGAGCGAAACCGCTGATCAGTCAGCTGATCAATCATGTCAATCATGTTTGTTATATAAGTTTTTACGTTAGAATGTTACTATTTTGCTAAAACTAAGCTAAGCAAGATATACTGCTCTCCAAAGTCACCTGTCTCCTTTAACAACATCAATTTAACTATCCAGAATACAATCCTGGCCTGCTGCTGCATCGACCAGTTAGTTTCCATCTTAACTAATATATTAAACCATTAAGTCACCTAGGGACACACACAGATGAACAACTCTCATATTACCTTGAGTTAAAATGACTTTGGCTTTGGGATTTGAGTTCAATATTGGGAAGAATGAAATTGAGCATCATATGTGGAGGAAAAAATGCTGCCCTCTCTGTTCATAGTAGAAGTTAATTATATGACTCATAATTTTACAAATTCTACCTTTAAGCGAAATAGAAAACACTGTTAAAAGAACCTATTCAACAAAAGACCAGAGGTATTTCAATTCAAGTTCTCATTCCCTGTTTCATGTCTTTATGCATAAATCTAAACATGAATACCATCAGTGCTGTTATGCTTTGCTACTTTCTTGCTTTTTCAGTTGTATAAACCTCAAGGCATTTTTGACTGAATCATTTGAACAAAGAAAAATGATGGAGACAGTAAGACAAGGGTCTCCACAGGGACAATAAAGCACAGTATATCTTATCTTAAGATGTAAGACATTCCAAGCTAAAGCAGTAAATGCCCTACAAATCCTATTTGCTGTCTTGTAAATGATGGTGCGTCCGTGCATCTGGTCTGTCTCGGCTGCAGATGATCACGTTCATACATGACTCCTGGTTTAGAAATGACAAACAGCAGATGTTTTCTATCCAACTGATAAGGCCAACGAAGCAGCATCCCACTCTGCTGTTTTCATCCTGTCTCCTCTTTTCATCAGCACTGTCATTATTTCGCTTTCTGATGATTCATTGAGAGGGATTTCATTGTCACTGATCTTTTGATCTCATTTATTTTTTGACCGCCACTAACCCATCCAACATCAGAACACCCACTTCCTTGACTTTTAAGCACTTCTTGTCATGAATCATCAGCTGGTGGTGCAAGTGGAGTAGACAAGAACACAGATCTGTTTCTCTTCCCACCTCTCTGACAGCACACTTTAGATTCTGTAAAGTTACACAGGTTGGATGCATATTTAAAGCCCACACATTTCAGCTTTTTCCTGTACAGCCTTTTTGATGTCAGGACTAAGAAAAGTTTTACAAAGTTTTTTTTTTTCTTGCGGTTCAGTTGATGTATATTTGGATCTTTGTCTTTTCAGCAAGTGCAGCGGAAAATCCCATTGTGTTCTCATTTTATGCATAGAAAAACATCCTTAACTTTGGTTTGGTCAACCATTACTCATCCCTGTGAGTTTTTCTGTTCCCCACTGTAAGATAGTCAGCCAGTGGTTACGCCACAAATACCTCCAACTGTGGATGACTAATTAAAATCACCTACTGTTTTGAGTGGAACATACTGTCCTGTTATTTCTTCTTTGATTCTCTCAGTTACATGCACAAGCAGAGCTAAATAAATCACTGTAATGTTTCTGTGATGGTCTGTGGGGTTTCATGTGCGTGGTTTATTCTGGTAGTGCAACATTTTAAGACATTTCGAGTCTCTCACGTTGTCATATGAAACATCCAAACAATAAATGCACTGATTCACTTTTCCTATGTTTACAGACTTCCAAAGCTGCAGTTCCAACCCATGGATGCCAGAGGACAATAACAGCTCAGAAAACCAATATACAATTACAAACAATTTAATTTATAATTCACAATCACAACGTCAAACTGTCAAACTACATATGGTCTTAGTAACCTACATTGTGTAGTACATGAAAGGATGTTGCACTCATTGGTTTATGAATTGGTAAAGTCTTGGGTTTTGAATTTTGACTATGAACATTCTGGTGTTTAAGATCCAGAAATGACCATTCTGTACCCAGACACAAAGGTAAAAACAAGGAAATGTAATGCATCAACCTACCGTCAGCCCAAGACTCTTCCACTGCAGCTGTTACCACATTGAGATACAAGATAATATATGACATCATAGTAACTGAGATTAGCAACTTAATTTAACACATGTTGATGAAGCGGTTCATGAAATATACAGGTGCATATACCTTCTTCTAGATCCAGTATGTCCATTATAAAGTTCTGGCGAGAGTTGCTAAGCTAATACTGCTAACTCTGAGAAACTGTAAGGCTGTTGGCTCTTCTGTGTTGGCTTAATTTTTCTACCTTGCTTAGTACAAGAATAATACTACACATCATACTGTCAACAAAAAACACAAATTACATTTTAATCATATTTTAACATAATTTCACAGGGTTGCTATAATTTCTCAATCAACCAGTGTGACCAGTTATAGTTCTTAGTCAGTTCTTTGCCAGCGAATCTATTATTTTACAATATAATCAGCACTCATAATGAAAGCTTTACACCTATAAAATCATAGAAATAAGCAGGAGGACAATGTATCCCAGCTGTTTGTATCCTTTTAAATCAGTAGAGTGGCAACAGTGGCAACAGTAGTTGAGCATCATCTGTTATCATTCCATCATGTTCATTCAGCGCCAAGATTAACATGTGTTTTTGTGACGTGATCCTATTTGTTGGCTCTAAGTGAAGCCGTTCACCCCTGGCATTAAAATGCATCTCCACATACATCTCAGGTCACTCGATGGTTGCTGCTCTAAATGCAAATAGACAAGCTCATCTAGTGCCTAAAACATACAGCAAGCTTTCATTTCCAGTTCAACAGACTGCACAGTTTCTTTATTTGAGCAGAGCCAGACCTCCACACATATCCAGATGTCCAGATGTCCCCACTGGGTCAGAGCTGTGTCAACTTTGGAGTGAAGTTATCCTCTATCCTTCTGTTACATGCACAGTGATGCTGCCTTTAAAGAGTAGTGTTCTCAGATAATTTCTTTGGAAAAACATCTGCATGTGGGGAAGAGGTGTTGACAATAATGATTATATCACATTTAAAAAAATACAAAAGAAAAGAATGGAGCCTGAACTAATCACCCAGTGGCACGATTATTCCAGGAGAGTACAACATATGAGCCAAACTAATGGTCTTTGCAAAGGGAAGTCAATGTATGGCTCAAAAACAACTGGCAGCATTTCTTAAGTGGCGAGGATACTCTGCACAAGGTGACGTAATGTGACAACACAGCCCATTTGATTCTTGTTTTTTTTTTTTTTTTTACTTCTCTTGCATGACATACACTGTAAACCATGCATGAATGTCTACAGGATTGAGAGAACTGTGGATATAGTATTTACAGAGGAGTCATTCTGATGCACAATGCACTTGGATGACACATACGAAGCTCTGTTTGTGATTATTTTTCAGGCATCTTTAATATGATGCTGTTATGATACACAGAGAATGTCAGCTGAAGATTCAGTCGATCAGTCTGAAGACTACGCTCATATTGATCCATGTATGTACATCAGTCTGAGCCGAGGTCAGATCTGAATGTATCCTCAGTCAGTCTGGTCTGCAGTATAATAAAATTAGAGCACTGCCCCACATGGTGCAAAAGAGAAAGCATGCAACAGTAAAAAACACACGCAACAGTAATAACAGCAGAATATCCACAGAATAAAATCAACAATATATGAAAAAATATGCATATGTGCAGAATAAATAAATAAAGTGTGTAAAAGAATATTGCTGAAGGTCTACTGTCAAAAAACCAGCTAATCAAGTCCAGACTCAACCTGATCACTGATTCGAGCCCTGTGGCTCTGCCCTTATGGCAGCAGGTGCTATAGAGCTTTCAGAGAGGGAAGAGGGTGGCCAGTGATCTTCTGGGTGATGTTGATGACTCTTCGTAGTGCCTTCTTGTATTCGTTGATGCAGCTTGAGAACCACACTGAGTTGCGATATGTGAGCACACTCTCAATGGAGCAGCAGTAGAATATGGTCAGCAGGTTCCTCAGACTGAGAAAGTAGAGACACTTTATGAGGATCCTCTAGAGGGCCTTTTTCACTACTGCTGAGGTGTTTGAGCTTCATTTGAGGTCTGTGTCCCTGTGTCCCTTCGCCCTGTGACGATAGCCTCCTTTGTCAATCTGTTAGCTCTGTATGCAACCTGAAGTGAGTCAAATGTGGGTGAGAAGCAGGACATGATGTGATGTCGGACCAGTTTCTCAAAGCACACAACAGGTGTCTGAGCAACTGGTTGGGAGTCATTGAGGGCAGTTAATGGTGGTGTTTTTGGGCAGCAAGACAATTGTGGCCGACTTCAGGCATGGTGGGATGAAGGACTGGGACAGTGATGCATTGAAGATCTTAGTGAAGTTGATCTGTACATTAGCTGAGGACCCTCCCAGTTACTCCATCTGGTCTGGCAGCCTTCTTAGGGTTCCCTGCCCTCAGCATACACCTCACCTCATGCTCCTGCTCTGTAAGACTGTGACTGCTGCAGTTTGTTGTTTGAGCTGTGGCTCTCTCACTATGGTGAGTTTTGGCACATAAGTGCTCATCAGACAATTGAAGAGAAAGGACTCATTAAACAGTTTCATTCACTGTGCTTCGAACTTACTGCTGTTCTAAATTAAGTTCATCTGTCTGTGATCTGCACTCATTACAGGGTTCGATGTTGGACTCCCTGTCACACCTGTCGCATGTTGTTATTGCTGAAGTGGTCCTCAATGTTCCTCTTATGAGCTGCCTTGGCTTCTCTGATATCTGTTTTCAGGTCAGCTCTGGTTGTGCTCTACTGTGCATCATCACTGGATCTGAAAGTGGCATCACGTTGCCCCAGCAAGACCTGGACCTCTTTAGTCACCCATGATTTCTGGTTGAAATACACCAGGGGCCTCATGTACAAAGGGTGCGTACTCCCAAAAACATGGCGTATGCCCTTTTCCATGCTCACGTTCAGATGTACAAAGAGTGAAATGACTGTGGAAATGTGCGCTCCTCCACGCCAACTCCACAGCTGGCGTCCGCACATTTCTAGTGCTTTGGAACCTTTGGCGACACTTAGAGGTTATACGGGGAAACTGTTAAAAAATGTGCAATAGGTAATTCCTCTGAGTGATGTGCACATTAGAGATACACAAATGAAGAATTAACACACTGACACGCCATCCTAGCCCCCCTCCCCCAGAACCACACCACCCAGACACTGGACCCATCAATGCCATTGTGTTAATGTTAATGTCTGTGTGAACATTTATAAGTCAGTCCAGGCCTTCAGCTGTTGGTGAACCAAAGCATCGGCTGACACCAAGAGGGTCCAATCCCACAGCGTCCCACAGTTTCATGCCCGAAAACTGCAATCAATCATCACCAATCTCATGCTTTTGATTTTTGGAGATGAAAGTGGGCATGATTACAAAGGTCCATGCATTAATTGGTTTGACTGATTTCGGACTTTAGGCTACGTTAAGTTTTTTTTTTACATTCAGGTCCCACTGGGACTCTTCCTCCACCTGTTTTGCCCTCTGCTTTGTCAGTGAACAACAGTCTTCTGCTTCGCATTCACCTTTGACGTAATCATCTGATCGTGCAGAGGGGAATTCCAGAGAGAATCCCACCTACAGGCCCTGTTTATACCAATTTGCATATGTAAATGTGGCCGTGGAGAGGGAGGAGTCCGGTACTCCAACAAATGTGGTTAATTCCACGCTGATTGGGATGTACAAAGGAATTGTGCTTGGATTCGTACGTACGCACAGTTTTGTTCATCTGGATTTTTTTGCGCGTACGGACTTTTCTGGATATGCGCGTACGCCAGGTTTCAGTATGAAATCCACGCATGTCTTTGTACATGAGACCCCTGGAGATGTTTGTCAACAGTAACATTGTAACACAGAAGTTAATGTAGGAGAGCATGGATGTAGTATGCTCCTCTAGGTCTCGGTGTTCAAATACACCTGCAGCAGGTGTAATGCACTCTCTGGCCATGTATTAACAGTCTTTGTGGCTGGGGAGGGCTCACCTTCTGACAGGGATGTATGCAGGAATCACTAGCATGGACATGTGATCTGACAGACCCAGATGTGGTAAGGGGGTTACTCTATAGCCTTTCAGTATGTTGCTATAAGCTTTGTCCAGTGTGTTTGCTATGAAATGCACAGCATCAGGATAGGAGTTCTGTTGTCTGTTCATTACTTTGTGTAGCACATCCATGGTTAGCATTTGCATTGGGTGGTATGTATACAGCCATTACCATGACGATGGTAAACTCGCAAGGTACGTAGATGGGTCTGTAAATGGGTCTGCACTGTCATATATTCCAAGTTCGGGGACCACTGTCTCTCCAAAAATTTAGCATTTTTGCACCAGCCATTATTGACATAAATAGATGCATAACCCCCCTCCTCCTCCTGTTCTTACCAGAGTCTCCGTTCCTGTCATGGTGGTGGACTGTACAGCCTGCTAACTTGATAGCCATGTAGCCAAGTTTCTGTGATTAGCAACATGCTGTAGTCACAGACACACTCGTTGGCTGCAATCTGTGACCTCAGTTTGTCGATCTTGTTAGTTATGAACCTGATGGAGAGCAAAAAGGCTTGGAAGCAGTGGCTCAAAGGGTTGCCTTTTTAGCCCTGCTGCTTTGCTTCTGTTTCCTGTGTTTATGCTTCCTCTTGAACTTGCTGCCGGGGACAACAATCCACAGAGATCCCAGAGTCCTGACCATGTCCTCTTGAATGTTGTGGAGACGGTGGTAATCCAACGTCCTTTCACAGCGTAATCCAAAACTCAAAATATCTTGACGATTGTGTGTATACAATGTGCAACATCCAGCAGCAAAAACCAACATAAGCACAAAAAGTAAAGCACCAAGAGTAGGGAGCAGTGAGCCGCCGTGTCTGTGCAATACATCCTTTGAAATTTTAGGTTTAGTTCTCGCTCTGAAAGAGACCCCAGGGGCTGAATTCCACTTAGGTCCCATTTTACAGACACAGAGATTGATAGGTCAAAGAAATTCCCAGAAATAAATTTCAAACGGAGCAGTTCATCTCTTAATCTCCCTTTATTGCAACTGCACACAACTCTGACACACCATCTATTACGTACTCGATAACACATGGACTCAAGGCAACAGATGAAGCTTAATAATTCACTTCCCTCCAGTCACACTCATTGTTGAAGCCTGGAGTGTGTTTTGCTGCAGTGTTTTCTCTCATTTTGTGAATAGCTTATTTATAGAAGCATAAACTGAAGTCAGGTACAGCCCAGGGCTATGATGTTTAGACCAGACTACACAAGCAGAGAGGCCAAGATCACTGTGCAGTTTCTCAAAGACTGTTTTTCATTGTTTCATATGTGGACTGCTGCTCTGATAAGAGTTTCCAGTTAACGAAAAAAAAAACCATGTTTGAAATGTCCAGCACAATGGAAAGTCAGTGGTTACGGTCACTGAAAGCAACATAAGTGCTCAGCATCCACTCAAACTGTTTTAGAGCAAAGAAAATCTCTGTCACTTCAACTGCATTCACAATAGTGATGCTGAAAAACCCTAATGAATGAGACAGACACACAATGGACTTGTGAGTGTAAAAAGCTTTGAGGAAAAACCACCTTAGATAGAAGAGGAAAGGAATATTTTCAACCCTGATGTCAAATGTAGATGTCAGAGAGAGCTGGTATCACAGTGGGACTGAACTGAGTGGATATAGTGGGTGATATGGTCGAACATTAACATGAGTCTGAAGGAGTTAAAATTCATAAAATCTCATAGAGAAAATCAAACACAGACACAAATGGTGTGTCTGTGTGTGTGTTGTTTGTACCATACATAAACATAATAATAATTCATCATTATATATCAATATGTGTCATATTCCTAACAATATGGAGGATTCAACCTGCAGCAGTCAAGATCTGGGTATGATTGTTTTTAATGTGCTGAAGAAATCCGATTTGTTTTTGTCATTATTCTGTCTCAGTACTCCTCACTGGAACTAATAGGCCCGTCTAGACCTATCTAACCACATTAAATGCCTTATGTGAGATTAAGCAACAAGGCGTAATAAATCATTGCATATTTTCCCTCATATCTATGTGATCTGAGGACGTTTTATCACAGGAATTAGGCTCTAGGGTTTGCTGGCACGTGCCCAGATTCATGTTATATGGTACACTATCATTATATTATTATTATTATTATGTTAGATATCGCCATTTCTAAGAGTTAGAAATCATCAGCGATTAACAGGCTCATCACAGACTAAAACCCAGTACTTATACATTAGGATTAGGGCCACAATGGAGATTAAAAAATATATATATCTATACATTTTGAGAATAAAGTTATAACAGACAAAATGGTACAAGAATAAAGCTGTAAAATCTATGACTAAAAAGTAGTATTTTTAAGACGTAAGGAGATCTCAGCTGAACATCTTTCCAGTTTTTCCTGCTTATCTTCTGTTCTTCAAAACTGGCAAAACTGAGCAACACTGGCTATTGTTGCTGTTTGGAAATGAGTCCATTTTAGAAATCAGTTAAAGTTAGTTTGTTAATATCAATGACTAACCTGCTGTCGACTCCAACACAAACCTTGAATAAGCACACAAGCATTCAAAAATGTTACTGGAATGCATTTTAACTGATGATGAGGTAATTATTCAGGAGAAATGTCAGTTTAATTATTCAGTCCAGGCATCAGGTTCACTGAGCAAAAACAAAAGCTTCATTCATTCATTTGTGAAATTTGCGTTGTTTATGCTCAATGCCAGAGCATGATTTCAGTGGGGTTTTAAAGTTCACTGTGCTGAGTTTGACACTGACATTGAGCGAGCACTGTGTTCTATGCAGCCACCTACACAGTCAGTCCCAAGTCCAATTTCTATCCTCCATTCCTACTGTCAGTCACTGTCACAGGTGTGATGAAGATTGGTAAAAACTGACCAAAAATGAAGAAGCAGTCTCAGCGCTCAGCTGGAATGTCCATATTTTTACCAGAAATGGAATGTTCCTGCCATTATTATGGATGAATGTGTATGCTCATGTATGTGTATGTGTATGTAATGTAAAACACAGGTTATGTTAATGTGATTTTTATCCAACAATAACCCTGCAGTCATCCAGTCACGAGGAGTGTGTTTTCTTGGCAGAGATACTTGGTGATTCTTATGATTTTGGGTATTTTTGAGCTTTATTAGTGGTTAACTTTCACTTTCTCACAGCTTTAGTAACGTCCTCCACAGGTCTGTTGTGTTACTTAGACACACATAGAATTATGTAATGAGGTCTGGATTGAGTCCCTCCCCCGCCACAAATGTGTTTTTGGGGGCAGCAGGTACTCAATGAAAAGGTGAGGTGAGCTCACTTTCACTCTCACAGTTTTATCTACAGAGCTATATAACCCACCACGTCCTCCACAGACAGACTCTGTTGCGTTACTCAGAAGTATACCCACCCCATCCCACTAAGTTTTTCAGGCATAGGGGGCGCACCAGTAGTCTGATGATGATGTTTTGTAGCCGAAATGAGATAAACTTCATGTATTTGAAGTTGGTAACGAGGTTAACTTAACGAGACACAGGCAAGTCACGCACTGCATTGTTCTCTTTAAAATGGCAGACGCCGCTGTAGCAGGTACAGATTATATACACTCCTCTCCGGCTCCTGAACACATAAATGATTAATATTTTACTGTAATGTTGTACTTAATGAAACTTTAAGTGAGTGATGTGTATTTTGCACAGTGTTTTAAAGAGTTGAACAAAGGTTTAATTCAAAGAGAAAAGCTTTATTACATGTGTAGGACGTGTTTAGTAGTTTTTGTAATTCTATATTTAGTATTTTGGTAGAAAATTAACATTTCTGGTGGAAAGTGTACTGTTTCAAGAGAGACCACAGCCTTACAATTACTAAGAGCACTTTGAGATGAAAATACAGTTGCTTTATGCTACTCAGTAGATTTAATAACATGTGTATGTATTGGTGTCTATCATTAGCTATCAGTAAGACACTAGTCGCTTTTCCATTGGATATATG
>JAPTMW010000015.1:3555773-3567075 GCA_029822955.1 Ostorhinchus angustatus | reverse complement strand
CAATATAATTTTTTTTCAGGCTTATTACAAAAACCGGCTGATTCATTTTACTACCAAACACCTCCAAGACTAACAAGGTGGTGGATTTCTAAGAGTCTAAACCCCTTTGTGGGGTGGACTTTGAGCTGGTGCCGATGTACAAACATCTTGTTGTGCATCTTGACAACAAGATGGACCGATCCTGGAACACAGATGGACTGTATTAACAGGGACGTCTGCCTTAAGATGCTGCACATGTCTTCCCAGTTGGTTGTAGCCGCTGCACTTTTCTCTGCTGACTAAGGGGCATCTGAGAAAATCCACATGAAGATGCAGGACTGAGAGACAGAAGATCCTCTATGTCCACTGTCATCACAGTCAACACCTCAGTCTAATGGATCGATGTTCATTCATTCTGTTTTTTGTTTGGCTTTCTTTCTTTCTTTTTATTAAGCTGTCAAAAAAAGTGCATTTTCCTCTGAGGATTAATAAAGTTAATCTGTATCTGTATAACACTTATTAGAGGATCCAAATGAAACAAATCACAACTTCTGGGAGGGAGAAAAAAACTTTTAGCTTTCATGAAGTACAGAGTAATTGTGTAGTTGTCTTTTTTGAGGGCAGCATTTGGTGGCTGCCAGTGGTACTACACTTCACACTTAAACACTCTTGACTTTGGCGGCAACATCCTCTTCCCTTGGGTAAATGGCAACAACAACAACAACAACAATAATAATAATAATAACAACAAATTGGATTTCTATAACTATGACAATAACTATAGTCCTCTTACTGACTTTTATATGCAGTAGTAGTAGTGTAAAAAAGTCAACTTCCACCTCCATCCATAGGTTGCCCATATTAAATAGGAAGGCCTATAATAAGACCACTTTTTGTTAATGGAAAACAAGCGAACCATGAAAACTCTTCTTGCTGATATCAGAAATCACATGCCCAGTTTGAACTGGATCAAAATGCAGTTAATTTCCATATACACTGTTGTATACTTTGCTCAGAGGATGTAAAAGTTTCTAAATCTGCTTTAGGGTGTATTAACACCTGGAAAGTCCTTTGGTCTGCATATTTGATTCAGATCAAATGCGGACTTTATTTTTTTCATCTGGGTCAGATCACATTCTCATTGCACTTTTTGCTTGTGGACCGAAGTTTGTAAAGAGAAGCACACGTGATGAAGTGGGCTGGCATTGGACAGAAAAGTGGGGGGTGGAGTGAATCAGAGACAGCGGGTGTTGATGAAAACAAACATGGAGGTCCTACACACAGTTATCGTTTTTGGAATATGTATTCTAGTTTTACAGACACAAATTTACAAAAATAATGTTAACTGTCAAGAACAGGTCATTTGGAGTCAGTTTGGTAATATGGACATCTGACCAAAGGTCAATGAGACATTCAGTGTCCTCATTGGTCCACGTCTGCTCATGGCTGCTGCTGTTCGTCTACCCATGAGGCTACTTCCTGAATGGTTCCTTGGTTTTGTTTCAGCTCAAGGCCAGTTATATTCACACCAAAAGTGAACCGGCCCAGAGTCTGCTTGGATTAGAGTTTGCATGTTTGTATTCACACCTAAAAAAGTCTGAATTTTCTGGGCAAATGAACTCTGGTCCATTTTAAACAACCACATGAAGTAGGTCTGAATACACCCTTAGTTGTACAGAGTTTTGATGATGGTGAACATTGACTGAGCGAGGTATTCATCAGTTGGATAATGTAGAACCAGACAGTGCAGAAGTAAACACTGTTTGGTTAACTGGACTAATGTCTTTGTACTGGTTTCTACTGGTGGAAATGTGTCATTTTCATTGGCTGTTCTGGAAAGCTTTAACTCCATCATACTCATGAAGACCTGATCTGATCCTGGAGACGGTGTTACTGAGGCAAGCCTTTTAACTTGAGGATCCATTTGGGAGTTTCCACCACTGGTTATATGTATCTGTCTTCTGCTTTTACATCACCATCAAGCCACGCCCACCACACTGTCTCCGTGACGGCTTTAAGGTACAGTCAGTCAGACTCAGGTGTTTCTAGACTTTTATACTGTCATTCACCTGAAGCACATTTTAGAAATAATATAGACTTAGAGTATAGAACTGTAGCTGTTGTTTATCTTTGTAATCAGTTCATCTGGCGAGTCAATTCAATTAAACGGTTATTTGACAAGGTCTAACAAATTATAAAAATGTGAAAATAACTTTATTCCAGAACCAGCTCAAACAACAACCACAAAAATATATAAGAAAATAGATTAGAAATAACAATAACAACAGTGTAAAAGTATATATATATATAAACAAAGTCCAATATGTGCACTGCAGTCTTCAACACATTTGGATTCAACTTGCACCAACTGAACATGGAACTAACATACAACTGAAAAAATAAAGACAAATGTTTATAATGTTTGTGTTAAAACTGAAAAGTGATGGTTCCAATGATGAAAACTCAACATATAGACATTTTCTGCCTTTTGTCGTCGTCTCTTCCGTTGTTTGTATTGATCCTTGCATCATGTGCATCACAATAAGTGTCTGTGGGAAACACACCACTGGAACCAATGTTTAGTTGCAGAAAAAATAAGGAAAAAAAACTTTGATTCAGGAAAATTGTAATTGAATAACTTTTTTTTTTTTTTTATTATTATACAAGTTCATTAATTGATTAACTATTTCAGCTCTATTAAAATGTCAATTTAAAACCCAAAGAGGTTAGCTTCTTAGCAGAATGTGCCTTTTTGTCTCTCTGACAATCACACATTTCAGACTGATCTTCCTGATTTGAGTTTTAAATTTAAGCTGTTCTTGGAAAAACGTCAACATCAGGAAAAATTCGTCAAACACAGGGCAAAGTTTCTTGGTCAACACTCAGTTTATCTCATTCTCACTTACTACAACATACGTACTGTGAAGATCTACTCTTACAAGAAGCTTGACATTGAAAGGTCAAAGATCACAGTAGATGATTTTGCCTCAAGATTTTGTGTAAACAGATGTTAAATGAAGTATCTTTTCACCATTGTCCTCCATCATTTTGGAGATGGTATGCTGTTGTTGTTGTTGTTGTTGTTGTTGTTGTGGGGGATTGAGCTGTCTTGGCACAGGTGTGTCCTTATTATAGACTATCTAGTTTATTTGTTTCTGTGGGTTTTGTGTGTGACATTTTATAGACCAAACAATTCCACAAAGTAATTGACCAATTAATCAACAATGCAAATAATTGTTACTGGCACCCCTAACTGTGGTAGTCTTCCTTTAAAAGGGAAAAATGAAAACACATAAAATCCAAAAGAGTTGGAAAAGCATGTTTTGATGATCAAGTCCTTTGTTCGAACTGTTGTTGTTCTCTCCACTGAGGACACGCCCATCCATCTGTCAGCAGAATTCCACAAAACCCCTAGCTTTGATTTGTTCATCTTTATTTATTCCTGACAGATAGAGTACATTAAAACTAAATATGTTCTTTAAACTTAAAATTTTAGCTCACTGGCCAATTTAGACCTTTACTCTGAAGCTTTACCATTATTTTCCCCTAGCAGTTCTGTGAATAAGTGTCCATGGATACCAGCCTCTGAATGGAGTACAGCCTTTGAAAAACGTATTCCAAGAAAAGGAGCATTAAAGGAAATTGCATTACAGAGAGGCGAGGGTTTGGAAAGCATTACCGCAGATCACATTTCAAGCATGTATTCGGAGGGTCCTCGCTCTTTATGGGCAGCTATTACACAGATTCTACTCATTTTTCACAAGTGACTTAATCTTTTTGTTTCTTTTTTTTTAGCCTTTCTTGCTGCAGTCTGTTTTTGTCTACATTGCACTAAGAGGCTTCCATTATTATTCCCATTAAGTTCTATTTGAAATGGAATAGTTTCAAAGGCAAGAGGCTAAACGTTTACTAAACTAACGCAAAGGAGCTCCAGGGACAAACCAGAGCAAAGAAGGAGGGCATATGTGTGAAAAGGACAGATGGGAGATTTATTTGAGCTCAGAGTCTTTACCACTAGCTGAGTGGGTCCACAGCATCAATAGAAATGGAATTAGGCCCCAGAGAAGTGCACTCGTTTATTAGGGCAGCGAGTAGATAGCAGATATAGGCTTTTAACCTCTGGGTAAGTGCAAAGCAGGATGACTGAGGTGGTAGTAAAAACACACCGCTTCGCTTCCAGCTGAAACACTTTATAGATAAGTAAAAAGCAAATGCATCCTACCTGTTCCCTGCCAAGCCTGGAGTGAGTATTGGAATCGATTAGATAGGACCCACTAAAGACACCATTATTAGCATTGCACTGTAATGTAACACACTGGAATGTCTGAGAGGTGAACTGGTGAAGAAAGTTTAAATACCCAGCATGCAGTGGGTTGTGTATGTTTTGTACATGGACTATAGGAGGGGGCTTCAAAAAGTTTATTGGAAAAAGAACATATAGCTTTGACAGGGTTTAA
This sequence comes from Ostorhinchus angustatus, assembly GCA_029822955.1. Taxonomy (NCBI): domain Eukaryota; kingdom Metazoa; phylum Chordata; class Actinopteri; order Kurtiformes; family Apogonidae; genus Ostorhinchus; species Ostorhinchus angustatus. The sequence continues at coordinate 3,562,639 of JAPTMW010000015.1, read as the reverse complement.
GTGAAATTGCATGGCCCTTAGTTTTACACAGATGGACTTAAAGGCTGGTATCAGTGCTCGCAGAAATGTATTGACCTAGATCAGGGCTGTCTCAATCATTTTAGTTCAGGGCCACATTCAGAGCAATTTGAGCTCAAGTGGGCCAGACTTGTAAAATAACATAATAACCTATAAATAATGTCAACCCTGAACTTTTCTTTGTTTTATAGTGAAAAAGTAAAATTACATACTGAAAATGTTCATATTTAATTCAATTCAATTATTGTTTATTGTATCGTGGACAATCCCAATTAATGAACTGTATCAATAACAGTAAAAAGGGCAGCTTTAGCCAGCATGGCTAGTATCCTGCTGTAGTCCCTGGTCTGATGACAATAGGCACCTTAAAAACAATATATTACATCACATGATTTAAAACAGAGAGTTCAGACAGCTAAGAGACATTTATTTATTTTTTATTTATTTATTTATTATTTTATTTTTTTTATTTTTATTTTATTTAATTTTATTTATTTATTTATTATTTATTTATTTTATTATTATTATTTATTTTATCAATCCATTAGTATATAAACACAGACAGATGTAAACAGACATCCCATACGAACAGACAGCATCCATGATCATGACACCAAGCCATAGATTAGTGTGTACAGGTGTAATTGTCTGCAAACCATGTTTTTAATTTAGCTGTAAAAATGGGGTATATATGTGTATCTTTAAGTTGGGGGTGGGGGTGGGGGTCCCAGTTTTGTGTTGCTTTAACAGAGAATGATAGCTGACCAAATGTGCTTTTCCTGAATGGGACTGATAAGTTCCCTCTTGTGTTCTGTGCTTCTGGTGTTCTGACTAGTGTTATTACGTGGGTTTATGAATGAATTCAGTGGAGGAGGAGCTAAACTATGTAGACTTTGAAGACCAAACAGATGGTCCTGTATTTTATTAAGTCGTCCAAACTCAGGAGCTTGTGTTTATGTAGGATGATACGATGGTGTGAGCTGTTTGGTTTCTGGTCCAAAACTTTAAGGGTTTGTTTATACAGTGAAACTATTCTTTCAGAAAAAAGTGAATTACTGAAAAACCTGAAATTTGTTAAGAAACGCAAGTACATTTCTAACAATATTATACCTCAGTTTATTATTTACACATGTGCATTACAACCTACAGATCACAGTGGATCTACAAATACACAGAACATTTAATAACAGGCAGAATATTATTACGTATATGGAATCTGGCATTTGGAGTGTGGAACTAGAATGAGTTTGATACACTTGACTGTTAATGTCATCAGTGTAAGTGTTGCATTTCACATATTCAGCCCATGGGCCAGATTGGACTCTGTGCTGGGCCACTTAGACCTTAGTGCGGCTTTTGACACTGTTCCAATTGTTGTAGAAGGATGTGATGGTCGACAATCAATTGGCATTAAAGGGTCAGCATTAATGTGGTTTAAATCCTGTCTAACGAATCATTTTGTTAACATTAATAATGAATCCTTTCAGTGCACTGCAGTTAGTTATGGAGTTCCTCAAGGCTCGGTTCTTGGACCAATACTGTTTATCTTATACATGCTTCTTTTAGGTAACTTAATAAGGAAACATGCTGTCAACTTTCATTGTTACGCTGATTATACCCAAATATATTTACCTATTAAACCAGATAAAACCAATCAGCTCACTAAACTACACGAGTGCATTAAAGATATTAAAGATTGGATGACCAAAAACTTTCTGCTGTTACACTAAGACAAAACTGAAGTCATGGTGATCGGCCCAAAACTGTGAAGTAGTCACCATGGATAGTGTTACCCTGGATCCCAAAACCACTGTGAGGAATCTAGGCTTTATTTTCAATCAGGATCTAACTCAGATTAATAATAATAATACATTTATTTTGTATAGCGCTTTTCATGAAACTCAAAGACGCTTTACATACAGCAGATAAACACAAAAGCCAACACAGTCTATTAAACAAAAGCAAACACAGTAGGCAACACAGATTTCGAGAACTACCTTTTTTCATCTGTATAATATTGCAAAAATTATGCATATTTTAACGCAGAATGATGCAGAAAAAATCATCCATGCTTTTATTACATCCAGACTGGATTACTGGAATTCACTTTTCTCAGGCTGTTCCAGAAAGCCTTTAAAGACCCTTCAGCTGATCCAGAATGCTGCTGCCCGTGGACTGTCTAGAACCAGTATCAGAGACCATATTTGTCCTGTGTTGTCTTCTCTGCACTGACTCCCTGTAAAAGCCAGGATAGACTTTAAAATACTCCTCCTCACTTACAAAGCCCTTCATGGCCAGGCACCTACTGATCTGAAAGAGCTTTTAGTTCCATACAGTCCATCTAGAGCACTACGCTGTCAACATGCAGCCTTACTGGTGGTTCCTAGAATCTCCAAAAGTAGGACAGGAGCTACAGCCTTCAGCGATCAAGCTCCTCTATTGTGGAACCACTTCCCTGTCTCAGTCCGGGAGGCAGACACCTTCTGTATGTTTAAGAGTTAGTTAAAAACTTTCCTTTTTGATGAATGCTGTAGTTAGGGCGGCTCAGACTGTTGGACCTGCTGCTGTGCTCCTGCTTCTTTCCTGCCATCATCGTCATCACTCACTTATCCATATAGTTGTGACAGTGTTTATTTTATAGTTCCATAGACAGTAGTGGTTTCTATTATTGGTACTAACAGTTACAGTAGTAGTACACCCACTGTTAGTACTATTTGCAGTCGTAGTATTTACAGTTATGGACATTTGTTCTAGTTATTGGTAATTATACTAACACCAGCTGTTCTGTTTAACAGTTCTAGTTCAGTTTGCTGTACATCCATTGCTTCCATGTGTCTCCCCCTACTCCCCCCCTCTCTCCAATCTCTCTCTCCCTCTTTCTCTTCCTTTACCTTCTCTCTTTAACTCCAACTGGCCAAGGCAGATGTCCATCCTCCAGGAGTCGGGGTCTACTCCAGGTTTCTGCCTGTTAAAAGGAAGTTTTGCCTCACCACTGTCTCCAGGCACAAGTGTTTGCTCTTGGAGGATTCTGTTGGTTCTGTAAATTGACTTGAGACTCTGGTTTCGACTGGCTCTATATGTAAAGTGTCATGAGATAACGTTTGTTATGATTTGGCAGTATATCAATAAAATTTCACTGATTGATTGACCTTTTGGTCATAAGCTCTGGGTAATGACCCAAAGAACGAGGTGCAAGTGGCTGAATTGAGTTTCCTTCGTAGGGTGGTTGGGCTCAGCCTTAGAGATAGGGTGAGGAGCTTGGACATCTGGGAGGGACTCGGAGTAGAGCCGCTGCTCCTCCACATCGAGAGGAGCCAGTTGAGGAGGTTTGGGCATCTAGTGAGGATGCCTCCTGGATGCCTCCCTGGGGAGGCGTTTCAGGCATGTCCGTCCAGGAGGAGACCTTGGGGCTGCCCCAGGTCCGGCTGGAGGGATTATATCTCTCGGCTGGCCTGGGAACGCCTCGGGATGAGAAGAGCTGGTGGAAGTGACTAGGGAGAGGGCTGTCTGGGCTCCTGTGCTGAGGCTGCTGCTCCCATGACCTGGACCATGTCATATAATATAAAGCTCCTTTCTCTTTTGCACACATTTATGCTCAGCTTACAAAATTTCCTTTTAGACATGTTTTCTACCTGTGTGTTACCTATTATTTTATTCATATATTCCACTCCTTTTGTGATCCTAAGACTTTGATAAACATATTTCAAGGTGTGAAGGTATGTTTTCACAAGAGATTTGAACATTTTCACTTCACATTTTCAGCATTTGGGTTGTATCATATCATTCTACAGTGCTTTAGGACAGAAATAAACCTCAGATGGCATAACACTGAGCTTATCGGTAACATTTTGATATAAAATACTTCAGCACTGTATTATTTGCAAGTGGGTGACTTTAAAGAACATATGTATAAATGGAGAAAATACCTTTAGAGCACTGAGAGCTACAGTATAATTTTACATGTCAATTAACTCAGTTTGTTGTAAAGGCAATACAGTAACATTTAGTTTTGTGTCAAACTGCTCAGTGGACTGCATCTGTACCTGAATGTGATACACATCACCAGCACTAAAGTGATCATTCCTTTGTATTTCACCTCCAACTCAGAGACAGATGAAAAAAATGGATTATAAGAGTTGAAAATCACTACAAGTGTTGTCAAGGATGAATTTGTAAAGATATCTTAAGCGAGTATGAACAGACTGTGGGCCCTGATAAAGCCTCCTGAAGGACAAACACAGTATTTGCTATAGATATTATATGGCTGTTCTGAATGGCATGTGTTGGCTTAGCTCACATTTGTCATAGATGGCATGTTTCTAAAGGAGTTTGTGCTGGTGGGTGTTGGGGAAAAAAGTCACTAGACTCTAATGTAGTGCTCACAGTATTATAATGTACAGTAAGACACAATAATGATAGGCAGATGCTCAAAAATAATGGTTATTCACTTCAATATTCATTTCTACCACTAAGTAAAGGCTAAAGAGCCACAGGCTGAAGACCCCTGCCTTAACCCATAAAGACCTAGTGCTACTTTTGTGTCAGTACCCAAATGAAATTTTCTCTATATCTAATCTTTCTTAAGTGATTTATCACCATTTGTTATGATACTATCCTTTGTATTTTATCAGCATAAATCTGGTATTTTCCTGTATTTAATTCACTGATCATGTAGATGTTCATTAAAGCTGAGATTAAAGTTGAGGGTTATTATATCCAAAACTGAAGAAAAAGTGACTTTTTCAGCAAAATATATCAATAACTGAACATACTGTAATCCCAGTGTGTCCATCCACTGTCATTAATCCAACTCCATGGGTTTTACTGCTGAATCAATGTTGTAGAAGATGACAGAGTAACTACAGAGCCTCTGAACGTCCAAATGGGTCATATCTGATGACCATGAAAAGATGAAGAACTGTTTACACCAATTATTTACATGTATTGATAGGATTAGTGGATCAGCAGGTTTTAAACATTTAAGATCAGTAGATGCTTTTGGTCAGTGATGGATGTTTGGTTCTTTATGGGTTAAATCCTCCTAAAACTGCAGTTATTTGTGCATTAATATAAAGTTATTTGATGTATAGTAAATATGCTCTGGAGTTGAACCATGTGCAGATGATGAAAACGATGTAAAAGATTCCCAAGGTTTTGGCCACTTTCCTCATAAAACCTGGATCCAACAAAAGTAAAATCCTTCTTTGAAGCTAAAGATGTAAACAATATGTAGAGGGAGTGGAACAAGTCAACAAAACAGTGGAGTGGGATGTGAAAGGCATCGAGGGTAGATTAATAGGTTAAACCTGTTTTCCAGTGGGTTTGGCAAATAAACGTCAAGCAGCTCTCCCATCATGCATCTCAGCAGAGTAGTTCAGCAGGATCCTGTATAGAGCACCTCCCTCTGCTACACCCATGCAGAGCTATAGAAGTGAAGAGCTCAAACCCACCGTCTCACTTCAACACAGTAGCTCTGCTGATGGAAGTAATAATTGGCTTTGTTCCACTTCTACAACAGTATAGACAAAGAGATTGGAGCAAAAAGTTCACCCTATGATAGTTTTTGACAACTGCTTTCATCCAGAATGGTGGAAAAGTTGGTCAATTCATACATGATTCAGATACATAAGTATATCAGTCTGTCATCTTTGGATTGTTGTCTATTTAAGTCCGTCACAGCTGTCTGAACATTACAACTTTATTAATCAGTAATAACAATAGTGACAAATATATATAAAATATCAAAGATGAGTGTCACCTAAGGTAAATCGGGGCAAAAATTCCACTGTTTAAGACCGTAGATGTAAAAGAAAGACAGGAAATTAAAAATAGGAACATGATTTTCTTCTTGTAAACAAAACAAATGTAAAGCTTTAGTGAAAACATTGGTACATCAGTCTAGTTAAGTTCTACCAAACCCATTGATAGGCTCATAATGCACATACTAAAGAAGAATCTGACAGCTATGCACACGTCCTAGTACATAGTTGTACATTGTATGATGGTTCAAAGATTCAAAGCATTCATTGTCGTGTACAGTAAAGAATCACGTTTGACTGTACAATGAAAATCTTTCTTTGCCGTCCACACTGAATGTCACAAGAATTTAAGATAAGTATAAAAGTATAAGTATAAACATTTAAATTGAATAATTTAACTAGGAAATTACAACAACCAAAACAAAAATGGCATGCAAGAGAAAAAGTGCATAAAAAATATAAAAAATGCAAACTACTACTACTAGGAGAAAAACATATATTTACATAAATGTGCAACATCTGGGTAATTGTGCAAACTGTCAGAGGTAAAGGGAATACAGCATGTGCAAAACTGCCTTGTCAGAGATAAACAGTATGATATATGATATATAAGGTGCTTAAAGTGTCAGAGGTAATCAGTATTGTTATATGTATAAAATTTCAAATATCTTCCTTTGGTCAATGTCTACAAAGCTGGTTCACAGTTTTGATAAATTTTGGGTTTTGAATTTGACGAATTTTAGAAATATCAAACATTTGCCTTTACTTATAATGGTCCTTATTTAGATGTTTTATAACATAGACATATATACGTAGACGGTGCATTGAACGGATTGGCCCGCTGCGCTGACGTGCCTGCGTGGTCGCCATATCGGAGGAGGCAAAGCTGTGCTGTGAGCCAAACACTCAACTGACTTATATTTTTAATAAAACGTGTTTAATATACTTGGGAATCAGTTAGCAATCACAAAAAACAATGTATTAGACAAGATAGTCCCAAAAACTACAATATGTTGGATTTTAAATAAATATGAACAGGAAAAGAGTGTGGATTAAAACAGCCCCCACCCCAAAATAAACATATCTTCT
>JAPTMW010000015.1:3498165-3512452 GCA_029822955.1 Ostorhinchus angustatus | reverse complement strand
GATCCGAACAACCAATGATTTATAAAGGAAAATCTTGAAAATGATCAGGGGTGCCCAAACTTTTGCATACCACTGTATTACCACTAGGATACACCAAAGCACATGCACCTGTCTTCAAATATTAATTTAACTTCAAGTAGTAGTCTAAATGACAACACAGGTACTGTTCCTGCCCAGGTTAGAACCCTGGCCTAAAAAAAGTTACCTACTGCACTATCTACTGTTATATACGATATCACTTACAAGTTGAATTTTTCTGTGACCCAGCTCGTAACTCAATTTGCTCATATATCAAATCAATTTTCCCCATTGAAATGAACTGAAATGCCATTAATCTGTTCCAGCCCCATAAGTCTAAATATGTGGAGATCATGTCTAGCGTTTCCAAATCTTATTTCTAACCTATGAATAACATGCTTTGAACTTATGTCTAACTCATCTCGAACTTATCTCCAATGCATATTAATGTATGTAGACGTACTTGATGTGTTCTGGATGACCTCTTTTCACCTCTTCCAGACACACGGCAAAGCGTTTCAGCACCTCCCCTCTGGACAGCGATCGGACAAACAGGAAACATGTGACTTGACGGCTCACTAAACGATCAAAAACATTTTTAAGCTCTGCTTGAATGCAGATTATACACGGTACTCATGGGCTGTATCGTGTAGTTTTCTTTAATCAAATATTCATGTTTTTGTAAAATGATTTTATGTGATTCCTATTGTCTTTGTCTTTATGTGAGACAGGTGGGCGGCACCATAGCGCCCTCTATTGATGAGCCGCCACTGCATCGTCCAAACAGACCCCTGTATTTCTGAATGATTAATAAAGTACCTTACTGGGAGTATTATGAGTACTGTTCTGGTAAAGTCGGAGCAGAGGAACTAACACAGTTGTTATGTAGTTCCTGTTAGTTGTTCATAAAGTGTGTGACAGTCCAGATTTTTCCAGAGTTTATTTTCTGTTCATAATGGACAGAATGCACAGACAGGCAAACAGCAAATATGACACATTTGCATTTTACATCCAGGCTACTAAACATACACACACTAAAAATAATTAAAAAAAAATACCCCAACATTCATGGACCTTCATTTTACAGGTGCTTTTTGGCTGATGCAGGTGGACTCTTTGGGGCCCAGACAGAGGTGGATCAAAGTCCAGTTTAAAAGGAAAAAAACAAGTCAGAGACTCTGATTGTTATTGGACACAAACTGAATTATTGTTGATTATACACTGACAAGAAATTGTAAACTTTATTGGTAACAATAATTTGTATTTTCACATTAAATGTCAGCATGAGTTGAGTGAATCAAACCCTGGAAACACAGATTGCGTTCATTTTAAACAAAGACAAGGCTCATCCACCGTGGTCCACTCAGCCCCAAAGAACACATCCTGATCTTTATGTACAATTCAATGAAAAAGTAACAGTTTGTCAACAGTTTCCCCTCGAGGGAAAGACAATGAAAAGAATTTACTCTTGACAAGACGCCTGTACCATTTCATTCATGCTTCATGCATGATTCAGTCCCATCAATTAGTTCAAGACGACTGACAATGATTTTACACCCAGTCAACACAGACAAATGATGTCACACAGTGACAGGATAATGACGACACACTGACGCCATCTGTGTGTGAGCATGAGAGCCATGACAGCCAGTGGAATGTATGGGTGGGGGTGGGGGGTGTCAGGCACCGGCCGCTGACCGTCCACAAAATGCACATCCCCACAACACAGGAATGTTCAACACAACTAAAACCACAACAGACCAGCTCATTCACTGTCCAATCCATCAGAGGTTTGGTTCAGCGACACAAAAAGAAGGAAAAATGTCCAAAAAATACCTCCATGACTTTTAGGTGTGTAGTCTTAGTATATATGTATTTTCAGAGTTGGATAATTCAACAGTTTTAACAAAACTGCAACTAAAAAATGTTAAATGATGTTTTAACTTCTCAAACATGTCAATAATGGCATATTTGTCTCTCACCACTGAGTCTAATACAGTTTTACGCAAGTTTGGTCCCATGATGCTCAACTGGAAGGATTGGACTCAATATGATCAAAATACTCTTATATACTTATATAATACTAAATCTGAACCCTAACCTGAACACCAGAACAACTGGGACTGGAGGTCGGAAAAACAGACGCTACTGTTTGAAACTCAGTACAAACTGAGTACAAAACCCTCAGCGTCGATTGGACATTCCTATTTGTGACATTAAGTAATTTAAGGTCTGTATTGGAATGTGTTTAAAGACTTTTTTTTAAAAATGTAAAACGTATTGAAAAGAGAATGTTTGAGCAGGGGGTGTGACTTTTTGATTGGTTAAAGCAGATAAACATAGGCCTGTGTATTTACAGTTTGTCACCATGGATGGACATGAGGTCCACGGCAGGACGTCCACCTGGACGCAGCACCTTAGACGATCTCAAGAGGCACCAAAACACATCTGATAAACCCAGCACTTAAGTGTTTCACATTTTTTGTCTGATTATTTCAAAGAAAGACAACATAAAGGCCTAACAACTATACATCTGATTTGGCTACTGATTGTCTTAAAAAAAAAAAAAGGTCAAATACAACAGGTGACACCTAGTTTCTAAAGTAAAACACTGATTAGTATTAAAGGCTCATTGGAAAAGCGCTGGCAGCAATGTTAGATACCACTAATAACCATGATCCCAAAGATCACATCTGACAATTAGACAACACTTTGTCATGGACTCACAAACACTGAGCTGTTTCAGGACACACTGTTCAGGTCTGACACTGTAGGTGGAATTCAACAGCATTTAAAGGACAGGAAACATCCCAGTAGGTTTAAGATTCCACATCAAAAAGGAAAGGTTATTGATCTGATCAGTCCCACATACAACCACATTTATTCTCAACGTTTCTATGGTTATTGGTTTTATTGAATGTTCTGATTTAACTGGTTTTCTGTTTTTTCACTTTTTAAGCTTTGTTCTATTTATTATAATTTTGTATTTCCTTTTTCCAGATCACTTCACCCGTGGTGTCTTTGAGGAGTCATATACTTACACTAGCCACATGTTCAGCTTTTGTGTCTGTTTGTAAATGTTCAGTTTTGTATTTTAAGACCAAATAACCACTTGTTTTTGGGGTTTTTTTTTGTTTCTGTAAAGGAAAGCCAGTGACCAGAACAGATGTTGGCTGAGCTGCAGAGGCTCCGATGTTGAACGCCGCCGTTGCTCGTCTGTGCGAGGACATGTTGCGTCTCTGGTGGGCGGGGCTCGGTGCAGACACATGTGACACAGCAGGAGGATGATGATGGATGGAGACACAGCACAGAGAGAAGACCAGACGACACCACACCAACAACAGGTGATGATGGATGGGCGGGCGCAGCAGCGGCGGCGGCGAGCAGGTGCGTCTCCTGTCGCCGCCCTGCTCACATGTTCAAGTCCAGTTTGTGTGTTCTGGTGCGTGGTTGTGCTTCACAGACAGATGATGGATGAGCAGCGTGTAAACATCACATGACATAAGCGTGTTTGGAATGGAGGCTCGGGCTGCATGCAGGACCGGCCCGTTACACCACAAACAAAGCATGTTAAGGCCAAGAGCGACATTAATAATGATACATCCAGCCCTCCCTCCAAACCCATCCCCCCTCCACTAAAAGCCAAAGTCGAAAACGATTTGGTCTTCAAAGATGGCTATGAGCAGCATGATGCCGAACCCGGTCAGCATGCCCAGGTTCTGCAGGATAAAGTGTCCCAGCTGGCACCGCTTGTGTTCCTCGCTGTCCCCGTGAAGCATCTCTGGCAACTGTCAAAGAAATGCACACACACCGTTAGGGATCAGAACCAGATTTGGCCCAATTAACAATGCACATCAGGGTGCACAAAGAAAAGGCCAAGTCAAAGTTAAGCTGCCGTTTTTCTGCTGCGGGGCGTCAGGTGCAGGATGCCAGCTCACCATATCCACCAGAGCCACGTAGAGGAACATGCCAGCTGTGATGGCGAAGATCCAGCTGGTGACGTTATGAGTGTACTGGCCCACAGCGGTGCCGATCAGCATGCCAACGTAGGCCATGAGGGCGGACAGCAGATTGTACACAATGGCCTGCTTCACTGACATCCCAGCTTTGAGCAGCACAGCGAAGTCACCTGACGACCAGAAGCACACACACATTAACACACACAAACACAATTTAATCCATTTTCCAGCTCTTCACAAACACAAGTGCCAACACTGTCGATTCAGGAGTCCAGATAGTGTCAGGATTGAGAGATTCAGTAAGTCTGACAGCACTGAGTCCAACTGTTGTGATGACAAGGAAAGACCATTGTTCAACAAAGTGTAATCAAAGCCTGGGTTCAGAGATCTACTGCAAGCATTCTAGAGCTGTAACGATTAATCGACTCCAATTGATTAGAAAATTTTTTGGGTAATTTTCCTGAATCATAGCTTCATTTCCTTAATTTCTCTGCTGCTAAACATTGGTTGCACTGTTGTGTTTCACACAGAGGCTTATTGTGATGCACATGACGCCAGGATCAACACAAACAACCTGGAGCGAAGCTCAGAAGAGACCAGGACAAAAAGGCAGAAAATGACTAGATGTTGACTTTTCTACACTGGAGCCATCACTTACTCCTGTAAATGTCTACGCTTTCACACAAACATTACAAATATTTGTCCTTATTTGTTGCAGTTGGATGTTAGTTCCATGTTCAGTTGGTATAAATTAGTAAGTTAGATCCAAATGCGTTGAAGACTGACCTGACATACTATCTGTAGATTGGACTGGTTTGTTGTTGTTTATATTTATAGATAATTTTACATATACTTTTATACTGTTGTTGCTATTTCTATATGGTATTTTTTTATATATCCTTTTACTTTTACATATAAGAATTACGCTGGGGAATTGTCATGCTGATTCCAAACTTGCAGTCAGTTTTTTCTAGCACGTCAAGTTTTTTCTCCACAGCTTACCCTCCAGATAAGCCAAATTCCACTGATTAGCTGTAGTAAGACTTTCCAGCTGACTACGATTGGACTCATCTACAGCTATGTGGACACTTGTTTGTTCAGTCACAACTGGGACAGTGAGAGGTGTGTGCAGCTCCAACAGGTCAGTACTAATACTACTGGAATTACAGGAGCCATATCCTTTGTAAAAACAGAATAGTGTTAAATAAACATTCAAGTCATGCCTGTTTCTTTCATATTTAATTGTATGTCAATATTTGAACATTTTTATAAAACAAGCACATATCTGTTAAGTACAGCATTTTTCATATTTTTTAAGAAACGGGGATCCTATAGTTCAAAAACTTGATGTGATTGAGAAAAACTGAGATCAGTGTTGGATTCCGCACCCAAAAATGAGTTAAAACCAGCTGTCAGACCTAACTCAACAAACATTGTCTTCCCCAGTGTAATGGATTAGATGTCTATAGCACTTTTCAAGTCACCCAAAGCTGTGGACTGTATTGATCCATTATTCATTCGCTCTCACATTCACACTCTGGTGGTGGTTAACTACGTTTATAGCCACAGCCTCCGACCACCACCGAACATTCATACGCATTCATACACCAGCGAGCGGCACCGGAGGTAAGGTGGGTGAAGTGTCTTGCCCAAGGACACAGCGGACAGGCTCTTGTACAGGTTTTATTTTCCTCACTTCATGGGACTTTAACATGGGCGTCTGCAGGGACTGGCTCACTTTTGGAGCCAGTCTCAAGTGGACATTCAAGGAACTGGAGCTTTTGGCACTTCAGAACTGGCTTCAGTTTCCAGTCTGAGTGTGCAGCTGCATTTGGCCTTTTCTAACTTATGTGTGAAGAGGCTGGTGTATCACGCTGCATTTTGTGATGGTGCCTGAGGTGATGAGGTGAACTTATCTAGATTAAACTCTGCACATCTGTCACCACAGCATGGAGGTGAAGAACCCAACAGTAGAGCTGTGGCTGCTGCTCTGTATAAGAGCTGTGTCTTTATGTCTCCTCTGATGCACATATGATTACATATGCATGCCCAAGCCTCTCCAGCCTCTTCAATCATCGCTGGGCCAAATGCGGGAAGAGGCCCAAGTCTCAGCGGAAACACCCTGGATTTGGAAAGAGAGATGAATACTGAGGAGGGTGGCCTACATTTCCTCAGCAGTGTAACTAGCGGCCTCTTTTCTTTGCTAATTACCACGATGAATATATTACCACTCTGCTCTCATCCATCAATCAAAGGCAGAGAAGGAAAAAAGGACAGAAGTTGCGGGGGTGGGGTGGGTGGGGGGGCAGACACCTCATTCCACTAACCATCCCCCACCCGGGTTCAGCTTAACTCTTGGCACTTCTTGCCTCGGCGGCTTCATTCCGTCAGACACTCAGACACGCCTGCCACCGCCTCATCTACTGCAATTAACACACCCATCAGTGCCAATTAGCTTCACTCCGGGTGGTTAAAGAGCCCTCGTAATCATCATCTTTGCCACCCAGCTGCCAGTTGAGGACGGCGTTTGTGTTCGGGATGAGTTGAGAGGTGCACTCGTCAAAATGTCTGACAGGCGTCAACATCAGATCAACAGGAAAAGACGCTGATCAGGGCTCAGCAGGACTCATGCATGTCACCCAGATGGGACTGTTAATGCAGTTAACCATATGGAAACTTAAACACAACGGAGCCCGAACAATGAAGACCACAGATGGTTTACAGTTAAATGCTGATGACACACTTTGAAGCCGTTTCTGTCTTTCTTCCTCACAGAGCCAGTTCTTCCCAAGATACACAACAATGACTCTTAAGGAACCTGATTAACCTGACCTGAGTTTACAATAAAGCTGCCGCGCCGTCGGAATATAGCTTTTATTTAATAACCAGAACGCCATCTGACAAAATCAACATTAATATGTGCCGACAGCAGCTGATGTGTTGTGATCGTGGCTGTGTTTATGTTTAAAATGATCGATCACAAAGAAAGGAGGAGTTGACACACAGTCCTTAACTCTGTCACACAGTCCCTGCAGCAGAAAACAAACACCACTCCAAATCTACTGTCAGAGGCAGAGTAAAACACATTAGAGTCAACACTTTTTAATGCCACTCACTGAAATGTTGCACTTACTATGACTATGGGACCATTTTCCTATCTGTATAGTTACATAAACATGACTTTTTTGGTCATAGGGGATTTACTGGGGCCACTGTCCTAATCTGTATGACACTCATTCTGCAAAAATGATTAACAATTACTTTGACATGTTAATTGTGATGTAGATTTCATCAGCTTTTGAACACATTCAGCCCCTAAAATGTGATTCTTTTGGGAGAAGAAGTACAATCCTTCTAGTTTCTAGTGGGCCTTCATATCAGCCCTTTCTTCTGGACAGCTGAGCACACTTATATTTTCTTATTTTATGTATTTAGTTCCCCCTTTTCAAACAAACACTCCATATATTTTCGATACATAGATTAGTTTTATGCAATTGTTATATGATGATACATATTATTTGATATACAGTCAACCCACCCCCAACACACACACACACACACACACACACACCCACAACCCCTCAGACGACAGCACACACTCCAAACCAAAACGTTCAACTTGACAGAATGAAAGGCTTCCTTAGAGAGAACAGATGAATGTAAATGAATGCAAAGGCAGATGTAGTCTTCTGGCCTCTACATCATCTGTAGTGATTACATGTTTCAGTGCTGTCAGACAGAAGACATTCATCTGGAAAAAGCCTCATTTTTAGAGTGCACACTAAGGTGATAATTATTGATACCTGTGGGTGTGAGCAGCTTAATTCTGAAGAAAAGTTTCAGTCTAAGAAGGAAGAAGAGCTGTTTCTGTGACACTGTATCATCGTTCCAAGCATTTGAAGACCTGCAGCTCTTTAAAAACAAAACGACAGTGGCTGTTTACACCGCTTGATCTTTCTATTTCTCACTACCCACAGCTCATGACCATAGCTGAGGGTAGGAATGTAGATGGAGCAGTAAATGGAGAGCTTTGTCTTTTGGCTCAGCTCCTTCTTCAGCCCAACAGACCGGTACAGCGTTCACATCACTGCTGACGCTGCCTCCATTTGCCTGTCGATCTCACCCTCTATCCGTCTCTCAGTCATGAACAAGACCCCAAGATAGGTAAATTCCTCCCCCACCCAGAGGACGCATGCCACCCATTTCCAACTGCGAACCAAACCAAACGCTGTGCAGACCTTGGCTCTGCTGATAACATGGTGTTTTTGGACGTGGACTCTCCACTCACCCAGCTCATGAGGTAACTCGTGGCAGAACACGGCCACAGATGTACTGATGCCTCCGGTCAGGTTCGCACTGAATGCAGCTCCTGCAACACACGCACGAGACCAGATTTAACTGTGAACATTTTCAAACTCCTAATTCATTAACCCTCCATAACCCAATTCTGACCTACAACAAATTGTGAAAAATAATATCATCTTGCATTTTTTTCCTTGCACATGAAGTGCAAAGTGTGCACAATATGCTCACCTGTATACTGGAAGGTTAAGTCATCCAGTTAATTTAACTATATATGTCCATGGATTCGGACCAATCTGATACTTATTGACTGACCATACTTTCACTGACCCAACGAGCTGGATAAGATTGGTAACAGGGGCTCTAATTCAAAGGCCAATGTAGGTGATTGACACATAACACAGAGATTATAGTCTGTTCTATACAGTGAAACAATAATTAAGTGCTCAATATTGGCCAGTAGCCAAAGCCTGGAAGTCAGATCTGAAGAAGGTGAAGTGGTGCATCCCTGCAGTTTGTCCTTTAAAACAGTGTAGTACATTTACATCTATCAGTTTGATGATCAATGATTCAAACGTATTTCTTTGGGTATTTATTATACTTATAGAGCTATTAGAGCTATATTAGATATTCTGTTCTAAATGTATCTGGTGAATAGTTTGTTTCATGTGTTTTCAGTGTTGTTTTTTTTTGTGATAGGGCAGAGTTCAAGTCAGCTGAGTGATCACCTATTTGCTTTTTCAAATTCCAAACTATCAGCCTTTAAAAATCTGCTGGGGGCTGAGGTGCACTTAATTACAACCCATTAAGGTACATATTGATTATGCCCAAACCAGTACTCGGGGAACACATATGCCACTCAGCTGGTTCCGTAATGAAAGTGTAACAGAAAATGATGCAAATTTGCATCAGTCGATGTTAAAAGGTTAAGATCTCACCTATGGCCAGACCATCACTGAAGTTATGCATGCCATCGCCCATGATGACCATCCAGGCGATGCTGGCGATCCCGGCGTCCTTCATCTCTTGGTCTGAGTGGCAGTTTCCACCGTGGGAGTGTCCATGTCCGTGTCCGTGGCGGTGTCCGTGGCTGTGCTTGGCCTTATGTCCGTTCTCCTTGGTGGGAGAATGCTGCTGGTCTCTTAGCGGTGCCAGCGGCGTCTTGTTAGTGGGGGAGTCGGGTGTGTTGAGCTCCGGGAGCTGTGTGTCATTGTGACTGCTGTCACAGGAGACGACTGTGCTGTCAGGATCTGAAACAGAGACGAAATGTTGGCTGACGGCCTCAAAGACGGAGGGCTGATGGGAAAAAAACACTGTAAATACTCCTCACCTTCACTGAGCGGCCTGAGGTGCAGCCACTCTGCATCTGAGCGCCGGTTTAACGTGTGATCTGACAGCTTCCTGCCAATCTTACCCTCCTCACTCACTTTCTTCATGCCCTGTGAACAGACACAGTTTAACCCCTGGATCTACTGTTGACCCTGACACTTTATGCATGAAATGAGGACAGCAAAAAGGGAATTTTTATGTTGTTTATGAGGTTTAAACTAATGCCTCTGCACTTAAATGTTTTTTTACACCTTCATCATACTGAACATTGTGGTTTATTTTTGCAGCTTAGTTTTATTATCCTTTTTTTTTTATTATCTAGGTCTGTTTCCATTCTTCTAATTTATTATGTATAGTGTGTTTGCTCTTGTGTTCTATTTTTGTACTTGTGTTCTGTTTTTGATGTCTCATGCTGCTGGTGCACTGTGATTTCCTGGTTTGAGATCAACAATGGCCGTCCCTCCCTCCCTCTGTCCTTCGTATGTTTTACACATGGTAGGCACAAGATGTATTTCAAGTAGTTTAGATCTATTCATGACATTACAAAAATGATTGTAAAAGTTGTGGTAATGAGCTGGAACAAAGTTGCTAAAAAGGTACATCAAAGAAGTGGGTGACAACGTATACTTTATAAAGTTCTAAAAAAACCACATGGGTTAGGTTGACCCAAGATATCAGATGTGACACATAAAACATCCATATTTCAATGAAAGTCATGATCTTGTCATTTTCCACAACATGGAACCATTTCTGTATTAACATGAATGGTTTTGTACAGTTGCCAAAAAAAATGTAGGGCAGGACAACAGGAAGGTCAGCATTGTATTTACTTAAGTTTGTTAAATATGCAGAATTCCTCATTTCACCCCCCCAAAAAGTGTCAAGAAGATACAAATTCACAAATATACACAGAAAACCCAGCGGAATCTGTGCACCAGTACAGAGTGGTAATGTGTTGGTCTTACCTTCTGGTCTTTGTAGTGCTTAAACATTCCGATACAGTGTTCAATAATGAACAGGAGGTAGATGCCGGCCAGTGCCGTCAGACCCTTCCACACTCCATCGAAAGCAGTCACCAGATCTGTGTTGGGGCTGGTCGCATCATGGCTGTGGTCATGCCCACCTTGAGACTGAAAACAAACATTTAAAACCAAACATTTATAACTACTGTCATGATGTTATCGTTATTATGTTTTGTCCATTGATGCCAAATTAGCACTTTTGTTGCTACATTTTTCCATTTTTCAGACAACTCTAGCAACTTTTTTTCCCCAAAAAGAACCTAGCAACAAATTTAGCTACTTTTAAAATTTGCTTGAAAACTTTTAGCAACTTTTCAAAACTTGCTAAATGGAAAAGCAACTTTTAAAAGTTGATAAAACATACACATTTTCCCTCTAAATGACATAAAATGTCTGCCTAGCTGTAAAAGTCAGTGTTTCTATATTTAGTGCTTTTTTCAGACCCCTCTAGACTCCTTATCAAAAATACAAAAAAAGTGACTAATGACAAATCTATCACCTTTCATTGTTTGTTTGAAACAAATCACTGCACTGAATATAAATCAGTCTCATTGCTATTGACAGTTTTCTTAAAAACGTTCTGGTTAAAAATGTTCATGTTTTACTGTGAGTTGTTGTAGTCTCCTAAGTGGACCGTAAGGTTAAACATTACATGAGTGCACTTGAAAACACTCGGCCTTCAGTCCATGTAAAGTTTTTGCACACACAGATGAGCGGACGATGTGCTGGACATTAGCGATCCGTGATTGTGGCTTTCCTGTTCCTTTAACTCCAAAGTAACCGATAGTATCACCTATGGCTGAGTGTGGATCCAAGTTAATATTCCTAGAATGGCTTGCTTCCGTGACCCGCCTCGGAGAGCCTCTGCCAACCAGACGGTCCCAGCAGCCAGTTCCTCCGCACTGTAGGCTCAAGTTTGAGGCTGGGAGAACCTCCCGTGGAGGAGTTTTTCCCACCCTTCCTCTGTGCCCCTCCCACGCCAGAACTGAGAGAGATCGAGATGCCCCGTCTCCTGCAGGGGCTTGCGGGACGGAGCCGGCCGCGCCTCTGCATCGGCGGTACCCGAGTCAGTACTTGAGGTCCTGCTTTGAAAAATCGATCTCATCCACTTTTACTTGATCACGCAAAATTAAAATAAAATCAATCTAAGAACGCTTTTTCTACCCAGCCCTACACCTGTATGTGGAGGGCGTTTCGATAAAGCTGTGAGACAGTGAAAGGGAACTCTCTTCACCTTATCGTTGTTGACTATCTGCTGCCCCCCACGGTTGAGAACCACTGATGCATGCCAAAGTTTGTGCACGTACGTACATGGAGAGACAGACAGACGAATGGACGGACGACCAACTGATGACAATACCCTGTGGCCTGTGTGGCCAAAAACCAAACCAAACTGAAGAAAAAAATGAGGATAAAAAAACTAAACAAATGAAGCTTACTAATTCCCCCACTTGGTCAGTGTATTAGGCAGAAATGGAGGAACAGGGTATGTAAAAAAAACAAACAGGGTATGTAATATTCCAGTTGTTGTAAAAGCAACACTCATAGCGCAACAGCATCATGGTCATGGGGGGTGTATGGTTTTCCCAGACCAAAATAAGTATGCGCTTACACGGGGTCTTTACGCGGGGTACCGCCCCTGTTGAGAAACACTCTAACAGTCCAACCGCTTGAATTTCGACATAGTAATACCTGTGACAAGGTAAGACAACAATATATTGATAATTAGCACAGCTTTGAGCAAGCTGTGCAACCAATAAAAAGAAAGGCAAAAACTGAGAGAAAGACAAGTAAAGAACATCTGTTAAAAAGAATCGGGTGAATAGTGTCTGAGAAATCAGTTGGGCAAAAATCTCAGATGGACTGAATTCCTGGTATATCTATATTATACTAATAACAAATAAATAACTAAATACAAAAGCTAAGTAACTCCTCCAGAGAGTCTCTTTTGGGTCATTTTATCCAGTCCCCAAGCCCGGATAAAGGAGGACGGTTGGAATTGGAACATTCAAAAAACAAGAATTGACAAGAATTGACAGTATAGTTCATTTGTAGTTCTAAACATATTTTCTGTGTTATTATACTCACTTTTTGTCTCTACCATAATGTTATTTCGCTCTCCTTCAACATTCATTACAATTACATACACATCTACTTTTACGCAAATTAGGTGATGACATCATTCAGCAACTTCTAATACCTTCTAGAACAAACAGTAGATACTGTCCTTACTGAGGAGTTAGAAACACTGGCTTTTATCAAACCAGGGATCAGAGACAGATCCTGTAGAAGTCGGTGTCTAAGCCTACAGTTGTGTGATGTGTGTTGTGGTCTGGATGTCAGTGTTGCTCACATGAGGCAGCAGGTGAAGCAGAGCATCTCCGCTGAGAGTTCCCACTGCCAGAGCCACCAGGAAGGTGAGCAGGAACTTGAAACAGGATTGGTTGAGGATGGGCACGAGCACCACGCCGAGCAGGGACAGCAGGCTGATGATGGTGATGGACACAAAACCCCAGAGCCACACCCACACTGGACACAGACACACAAACAAACACAAGAACAAGGAGGAGAGATGAGTGCGATTATGTTTACAGCAAGGGTCAAAGACAAACATCCCTGAATCATCTGAAATTAGAATTTATGACAGCCTATTCTCATTTTACCAATCAAGTAACAGCCCTAGTAATAGTTCTGTATAAAGGATCCTTTAGCTGTTGGCTGAGGTACTTTTCTAGTTCTGTTCACATGTACGGGAGGCCATCCTCCTGTGGTTTTCAATCCATGTGTCCTTGTGATGACACATGACGCCTAAAGCCAGAAACGTGAAGTGACATTTCAGCAGAATTCGGCTCGCCTCATTTTTCATTGAAGGCTGCAGACGGGGGACATGAAGCAGAAGTGCACTATCATTTCAGCTGTCAGTCCACACATCAAGTCTGCGACACAGTTCAAAACCCACTGAGACCGAGGGAGAAAAAAAGTTTATGATTCTTTGGTCGCACAGGACAAAGTGTTTAATATGCTGTGAAATTCAATGTCACACTAAAGCTGCTGCTGTGTTTGCTTAACCGATGCAAGGTCCTTCACTGCTGACACTCAGTCCTGCTGAAGACACAGTGTGCATCTAATGCACGTCTTACACACAATTGACTTCAATGAGCCATTTCAAGAGCACATCTAAGTATGGCACTGCAAAGTCACTGACAGCGGAACTAAGTACTGAAACTGGAACTCCCTTGGAGGTTAAATCTGCTGTTGTATTTACTTTACAAGCAACTGTACTATGGAAGCCAGCTTTAAATAAAGTCATAAATAATGTTCATTTAAATTCTGATCTCAACTTTTGGAGTAACTCAACACAAAACTTTGTTGTTTCATTGTTTGTACATTGTTTACATACTATTTCTATATAGATATGTTTTAAATATCCTTTTACTTTTCTATGTTTTGTGGTTGTTGTTTCAGCTGCTTCTGGAATAAAGGACAAGCTGTCATTTTCATACATGTTTGTTTCACATTTTTACTTTTTTTTTTTTAAATTACAAAAAAGTGGTGCCAGGCACTGTCCAGGGTGTACCCAGCCTTCGCCCTATGCAGCTGGGATAGGCTCCAAGCGACCCCCGTGACCCTAGTGAGGATAAAGCGGGTTCAGAAAAT
>JAPTMW010000015.1:3487321-3498065 GCA_029822955.1 Ostorhinchus angustatus | reverse complement strand
TTCTCCAATCAGGAACGACTTTGGGCTGACCCAATTCACTCTGCACATGCTCAGTTTAGTCCTTAGTGCACATGGGATGTTGTAGTGCTCTGAGGCAGACAAACCATCATGTGTGAGTGAAACTTGATTTGAAGAAAATCGTGAATGAAATCGAAATTGCAATATCTGCCAGAAAAATCACAATTCAATTTTTTCTTGAAATTGTTCAACCCTAGTGTAGCCTGATAATAGCTTCTAAGACAGGGCAGGGCTAGTCCTTTTTTCACTCTGGCCAACTGTAAAGTTCTAAATCTTATTCGTGGTCTTTCCCCCCGCCAAATGTATCTTGAGATGAATTTATCCCACTCTTGAAAATTCTTTATCTGTTACCTGTACTGGAAGAGTCTGGAATAAATACAGTAACCTTGAAAGAACATTCATTTTAACTGCCTCTACTTGTGAAACTAAAGTAGTCAATGGTAATAGATTCCACCTTACCATATCTGATTTTAGTTTTGAAATTAATGGACCATAATTTATAGATTTCGATTGAGATAAATCCTGAGGTAGGTATTTAATACATTTTAAATTCCAAATAAAACTAAAACTTTCTTTAATAGATCAGGATCAAAGTTGAATGGGAGAACCTGGGTCTTTTTTCACATTTAATTTATAACCTGAAAATAGTCTGAATTCCTCAAGTATTGACATTAGTGCTGGAAGAGACGAAGTGGGTTGTGTCAGATATATTAACACATCATTAGCAAATAGCGTTATTTTCTGTTCACCCTCTTCCATGTCAACACCTTTTATATTTTCATTCTGTTTTATCCACTGGCTCAGAGGTTCCAAATATATAGTAAATAAGAGAGGGCTAATTGAACAACCTTGACAACATCCCCGTTCTAGTATGAAAGAGTTTGAGAGATTTCCATTAATTTTGACTCTAGCTGTCGGTTTATTATATAGAGATTGTATGGTCCTGATAAACGTTTCATGAAAACCAAATCTTCTCATCACCATAAACAGAAAGTCCCATCTGACAGAGTCAAATGCCTTTTCTGCATCCAATCCCAACATTATTGCTTCCAATCATTTTTAATTATATTTTGCATCACATGTAGTGTATGTCTAATATTGTCCTGTAACTGTGTCTGTTTTATAAATCCAGTCTGGTCTTGATGGATTATATCTGGTAAAAATTTTTCTAAGCGTCTGGCTAGAATAGCGGTAAATATCCTGTAGTCCAGGTTAAGAACACTAGGTGGTCTATAATTACAACACTCCATTTTGTCCTTTCCTTCTTTCCAAGAGTTTGGGATTTCTCACTCTCTTAATACCCAGTTAAAGACATTTTTAAAAGGGGGATCAATGGTTCTCTGAGTACTTTGTAAAACTCAGAGGAGTATCTATTTGTGCCCGGAGCCTTATTAATCTTCAACTTTGCTGAATTGCTGAATTAATTTCTTCATCTGTGATTTCCTTTGTTTGGGTATTGTTTTGATTCTCTGTCACTCTTGATAATTTTAAGGAATCTAAAAATGGAATTATTATTATTATTTTTCTGTGCAGGGTTCAGCAGGGCTGTGGTGTTAGTGTAAAATTAGGGTTTACACATGTATGGTAATGTTTATGTCACACAATAGTGTGAGGTCCGAATATACCAGTAATTACTACTGTTGAGAAAAAGGCCCAGGACAGAATATAAGAGTTACAATAGTTTTACTGATAAAAAAAACAAAAAAACAATGACTTTAAAAGGAAACAGTAAGAATAATAGTTGATAAAACAAAGTAGATAAAAGAGTCCAGTCTT
Source organism: Ostorhinchus angustatus (assembly GCA_029822955.1). Taxonomy (NCBI): domain Eukaryota; kingdom Metazoa; phylum Chordata; class Actinopteri; order Kurtiformes; family Apogonidae; genus Ostorhinchus; species Ostorhinchus angustatus. The sequence continues at coordinate 3,496,271 of JAPTMW010000015.1, read as the reverse complement.
TAAAACGAAGGTGAGGGGGCCCTAAGTCCGTCGGCTACTCCGTTCCGGCCCTGCTGCTGGATCCTCTCCTCCAGCGCACGCTGCAGGAAAACACAGAGCAGACAGCACCCTCAGGCCTGGGGCATTCAACTCTAGATAGCTCTCACGCACACACACACACACACATGGTTGACTCAGCTAACTTTCCTTTACTTATCAGTTTATATGTGTTGAGTCAAATCTCCTGCTGTCCTCAGTTTCACTGCTCCTCCATGGACTGGCTTCTCTTCTGCTTCCAGCCCCATTCCGACCATACTCCGTTTGACTCTACTGTTCCTGGTCGTTCCCGTCTCGCTCTGTGTCCTGCCCTGTTCTGTGTGCTCTGTTGCTCCTTTTTATATCGGAGTTTTCCCGTGCACACCTGTCTCAAATCAGTTCAAAGTGGCAGTGTGCCCCGCGTCCAATCCCAGGCCACCACAATTTGTCACAGGTGTCTATCAATGTCAGTCTGCTTCACTGGGTGGGGGTATGGTAAAAAATGTCACCAAAGTCCAAACAAAAAAAACACCACAAGCAACCAAACAGCTATTACACAAAGCACATCAATCATAAATTAAAGCATGCAGATAAATAAAGAAAACTCAGCAAAAATCATACCATGCAAATTAAGTAAAACATTCCCACCTGTGACATTTATTGACCTTTTTGTGTCTGTTTTTGTATTTTTGTTCAGGTGCACCATGAGTGAAAGCCATTGGTCCAACAATGCCTTTCCTGTTCATCTAGTAATGTGACCGTTTAATTAAATGTACAACTTTGAACTTATCAAAATAAAAACACATCCTGTGTTGGTAAAGAAACACTGAGCGAGCTTCCTATCAAGTTTAGATCTGTGCTACTTTATGTGGTAGTTAGTATTTCCTTATTATGAGGGAGTATTCAGGAAAATCACACGATTGAATGTGAAACAGTGAATTATTGGAATTAAAATCCTGACTAACCAGTTTTTTAACAGTTAATTGACAGGGTTTGAAAGATAAATCAAATATTCGTACTTGTGGTATCATTTCATTACATCAAATATAAATGAATGTACAAGTTTTTAATGTAAAATTATGTAATAAACCCCAATAACAGTACATTTCTGCAGTTTAAAGTCCTGTTATTTGTTTCAGAACAATGTTCATCTGTATTTATAGGTAATTTGGTTGTTTTCATACATGCAAATATTCTTTATTAAACGTAAAAAGTCATAAAAAAAAAGAACAATACAAAATATCATGTAAAGTTAGAGGTATAAACTGTATTTTAATTATAGAAAATGACTATTTTTATGAGATAGTTATTTACTGATACTTATCATGATTTTTTTGGCACCCCAGCTGCTGGAATTTTACTTTTTTTTTTTTTTTTTACAGTGTCGTAGTTTGGCATTTACTGTTTGGGATGCTGTCTCTTCAGCTGATTAAACAAGTTCATAGTGTTGCCACACATTATTCTAAGATTATAACGCAACAGACCTGTACAGTATGTGCAGGACGTGGAGGACTCACGTCCTGCCCCCTCAAAATAAAGTTTCCAAAGGTAGGGAAAAGGAAAATGAAATGCGCAACAGTGGGAGACTTAAGTCTTAAGTCTCACTTTCACATTGTATGGTCGTATGGTGTGCATGTACTCATTGTGGGGTGCATACGGCACAGAGCATGCCCCCAGTATAAACCCCCTGATTCCACAATCTCACTGCTTTGTGAGATCGTTGATACGTTCTAATCCTTCACAATCTATTATCGTCATATCACACACTCCTAGTTAAGATTAAGGTAAAGTCATTTTATTTTATTATTTGTTATTATCATTACCCCAAGGGAAATTCTGCCTCTGCATTTTAGTCATGCTACTAAATGTTGGAAACTCAAGATCTTTAACAGTACATTGGTCAAGGGCACCAACAGGAGAATTATCCTACATAAACATACCTGTCACACTGATCACTGTGTCATTTTATGTATCATTTCCACTGGTTGCTTGAGGAGGTTGTAGCAGTAACTTAGTGAGATAATCATTTTGTTGCAGGCTGTCTTCAGTAAGTAGCAAGCATAGAACAAGGTAATTGTAAGACCACAGTTTTTAGCCATGACCAAACATTTTGTGGAGCTGTTCTAACCTTAACCCTAGGTGAAAGTTCCATGACAAAATTTGCACTCAGGTACCCCCCAAAAAAAGCGTCTCAAGTAGTATTTGATGCTTGCCGCTGTCTCCCTCTTTTCTATCTTGGTTTTCATCTTTTAGCATTGCTATTCTCCACCACCTCAGTAAATAGACTGCTGAGCATCTGCACTCTGCTATTGATTCAAGTGTTAGTCTGCCCCAATGACGGTGTGCCATTCACCATGCTTACCAAAGTGGCAGCAGCAGTGAGGTCTGAGAGAAACAGATGGAAAACGGAGGATTAAAGCAAGGATTATAAGGGAAAGGCAAAATAGGAAATTGGAGGAGGGGTTATGGTGAGGCTGCAAACAGGAGCCAATTATGGCCAAAAGCAGAGACAGGAGAGGGAAGCAGAGACAATCCCTTCTTCTCTCAGGTAGAGGAAGAACAAAACCAGTTGGGGCATCTGAACCTGCAACAACACATCTATCCTTAGCCCATATGGTGTTCATTATACTTTTATCATACACAGTAAAATATGAATAGAAGCACAGTATATCACTGCTGACATGCTGAAAATACAAGAAAGTGAAAAGTTAGTTTCTTACCAGTGTGAAAGCGATTTGTTTTGCTACAAACATCCAACATTTTGAATAGGCCTGTAGATTTGTCTTCTTTATGAACAGATTATTTGGCAGGCAGAGAAATTAATTTTCTCATCGGTGTGTCTGTAATGTGATGCAGATAATAACATAACATTTTATTTGTCCCCATAGGGAAATGTATATCTGTCCCTGCAACAAATACAATGTGGGATAAATAGCATCCAATGAAACCAGTAAAGTTTCATTGGATGCTATTGATGCATATACTGGTCAGTAGTGGGAATGCTATTGCCTGTAACTGCATGCAGGCTCAGCTGACCTGACAGGATTTCAGAACAGATTGAATTGTTGTAATTATGGAACCTACAGCATACAGTATACATCCTCTCAAAGCTTATGGTGTTTCCTCACTGTCTGTGGGGGCTTTTACAGACTGTGCAGCACTTGTGAACCCTTGGAAACAAGCATTGCGTGTTCTGGTACCCTGGAGGTGTGGCTTCAAAGGGAAGTCTGAAGAAAGGGGTTTGGACTTTTAAATTGTGTATTTTCAAAATGTAGCTTGCTCGAACCATTTTTCCAGGATCTCCCACCCTACCTTTAATTTCAGAATGTCTGACACCTTGGGATGAAATTTTTGCATTATTTTTTAAATGTATTTTATTTATTGATATACTAACTAAATCATCAGTTAGATAGAGTTGTAGTAGTAGTTTATAAAACCTCTTTTTGAACATTAAAGGGTCTCTCAGATTCCATCCCTCCCTCCCTCCATTCAATTTTATTTCACTGTTATTTAAAGGGGAACTTTGTAGGATTTTTACCTTAATTAAACAGTTTTAGAGTCATTGTGATGGTTGAATGGCTTGTTATGGGTTGAATGGAAGCCCTCCAGCTACCCATTAGCACCTCTAGGGCCGAATATGCCATTTGCAACTTCTCTGAGCCGGCCGGGCACCTAGATCTCGTGTCTCGCGAACGTCATGGTTTGCAGCACCACCACACAAACATACCTTCAGCCAGGTTCCACATACTAACTGTAAACATAAGCCATCCATGCCTTCATTTCACAGGCATTTACAATGGCAGAGCTGGCTCAGATAAATCCTCTATACTCTATGTGTTTCAGTAGATTTGTGCTCTTGATGATGCTACTGGTTGTAACAGTGTTTTTTCATTTATGAACTTATTTTATAACAATGCCTGGATGCTTGTTGGCTAGTGCAGATGTTAGAATACTCACCAGTAATCCCGGCTGTTTGTGTCACGTAGCTGTATATTTGTTCAGTTTACTAGATCGCCCTTTGTCTGCCTCAGGAGTGTGTTTTTATCACTAGACAGAATTTTATCACTTGAATTTAGTTTTTGTCAGATGTTTGTAGTTCATTATATGACCCGTGTCTAATTGATTTATTCTGAATAGTGACTGGCAGAATAATTACTCTTGATATTCAATCTTAGCTGCTGTTGTATGATACTTGTCTGTTGTACAGTGAATGTTAGCCCCGGGATGGTAGTGCGCTAATCGCTAATGGGGCCAAGGCACAGTGACAGGTGGGAGTTGTTGATGTTTGTTAGCCTGTTAGCTCTTCTGCTGTGTGGCTAAGATAGACAGATAGATCACTTTATTAATCCCCAAATGGGCCAATTCAAATGCCATAGAGTCATAACATCCATCACACAGTACAAAAAAACACAATGTCACTATGGACTCAGACCCCTGTAACATCAGTGCAATAGCCCAAGAGCAATTTCAAATAAAGTTCTCATTATAAAAACACACAAAAGCAGGAACAAAAGAGTTCCTAAGATGTCCAGTAGAGCACCTGGGCATCATCATTCATTCATGAACTAACGTTAGTGGCATGGTGCTAGCGGCTGCAGACCGGGCCTCAGGGCACAGATTAGCTCATAAACTGTGCGGCTAACATTAGCAGTGTGGTGCTAGCGGCTGCAGACCAAGCCTTGCTTTTCTATCTGTACATTCCCCCCTGGCTTCTCAGACGTACAGGTCACAATGACAATGCCGGTTGTGTGAACTGAGACCGGCAGTCTGAGGTCAGCTCCCGCTGGTACCGAGCTGCTAATGTTAACCACAGAGGGAAAGAGCAGTGTGAAGTGAAAACAAATGTACAAAACTTCAATGTCCGGCTAAAGTTTCCCATTCTGCTCTGCTCCAGTAACGTATTTGATCACTATTTTTTCGGTCTCATCGCTGGCTTCATTGAAAATAAAGCACATGATTGAAAGGGGAGAGTGGTGGGTGGGTTTTACGACAGTAAATATGTACTACGAAACTGTAGGGGGAGCTCCGATGAGAAAAATGCGAGAAAACCAACGAAAAAGAACCACAACCAGTGAAAAAGAACCAAAATGGTAGAATCCTGCAAAGTTCCCCTTTAAGGCATTTAAAAGCCTATTTTTGCTATTCATTGCATTAACAGCTGCAATTGTGTCTGTGATTGTGAGTGTAATCTACATGAATGTGTTATTTTAAGAAAGTAGAAAAAGATATCTGGCTACACAGCTAATAACTGTAAAGATGCCACCGTTGCCTTAATTACTAATATTATTTGGTATTATGGTATAGTACTGATGTAACAGTTGTCTATGTAATGCAGATTTTTTTTTTTTTTCGCACATATAATCCCAGGGCAGACAATTCATAGGCATGGAGTTTATAGTACAGCCATTCATGAACTATCTCAGTATCTCTGTCAATTAAATACAAAGTTGTTGCTGGAGCCAGATATTTGTGATTTTATATTAAAAATAGGGTTTATTTCGCTCTCAAATGCATATTGTGGTCCATTTTGTCAGCCTCTCTTTAATATTTCAGAATAATTATTACAGAGATTAATTATTATTTGGAACATTTGTCACTGATATTGTGAAACCCCATGTGACTTGCCAGGTATGAAACCTTGGCAGGAGTTGCAAAAGTAACCAAACAGTCAAATGGAGCACAGTTCCATTTCTAGCCAACTGCGTTTGGTCAGAATGACTACTCCGTGGCTTTAATAGAATATAAATCTTCATTAATAAATCAAACATCCTCAGATAAGGCTTCACTTGTCATACCTGTGCTCGTTAAATCACCTCAGCCTTTCACAGTTTCCCTCCAGTCTGACCAGTATTACTTCACATGCCGTCATGATTGAACACAATCTCATGAAGCCCATTAAGAACTAGACACTGTCGTTTCCACACTTAGACTTTTGTCCAATTAAGAGAATGTATGTATGTGAACAGAGAGGGAGGAGATAAAATTGCCGTGGCAGGAACCAGATTATAATGGTCCTGGAGTGGCACTAATCCTCTTCCACCTCAGCCAGCTCCCTTTATTCTGTGCAAATCAAGTCACTTCCAATCTCTCTGAAACACAGATTTCACAAATGACCCAAACAAAACAACAATATTTGGCTCCTTCTTCTACAGAAGCAACCATGCTGGCAAATACATAATGAGATGGGTCAGATATTAAGATAATAAAATAATTATTAATAATGGATTAGATTTCTATAGCGCTTTTCAAGGCACCCAAAGCGCTTTACATTATTGATCCATTATTCTTTCGCTCTCACATTCTAAAACTACATCTGTAGCCACAGCTGCCCTGGGGCAGACTGACAGAGGCGTGGCTGCCAATTCTTCGCGCCTACGGCCCCTCCGACCACCACTGAACATTCATACACCAGTGTGAGTAGCACTGGAGGCAAGGAGGGTGAAGTGTCTTGCCCAAGGACATAACAGACTGACTAGGACAGAGCGGGATTCGAACCCCCAACCCTTCGGTTATTGGACAACCCGCTCTACCTCCTGAGCCACGGCCGCCCCCATTCCAGCAGAGGAATGGGCCCCCATTCCAGCAGAGGACATTAAGACAGTTGAGTTTAAAGGCTTATTTAAGCTTCTGAGTGAAAACTGATCAGATGCTTATGCAGATGCACTCTCCAAAGTGAAGATTTTTTAAAACTATGCGTTGTGTGTATTCGTGTGGATATGGAAAATGTAGAGATTGGAAAACTATGGTGTCACATCTCATTTTGTTTATGTCTGTTATTGATTAGTGTAATGAAGGTGCACCTGAAACATTAAATGCAGGTGTATAAATCAATGTAATAGATTGAGGTCAGCACAGATACCTTTAGGAGACTGGTGGTATGAACAAATCCACATCATATAAAGAACAACTTCAACAACCCGTACTAACAAGATAAATTCCACGGTATTCCACATGTATTATCCACAGTGTTCACAGGTCCATCACAGCAAAAATATGTCACAGTGAATGTCTCCTATAATCAAAACTCAAGGTGGTGTAGTGAAATATTGCATATGCAAGTTTTCTTTCGCCGGGCAGTGTATATCAGCAGCTTGGTAGAAGAGATGAAATTAACTAGCAAAAACCTCAGTCAAGGGTGGTCACACAACACTTTGCCCCTCCTGCTCACTGAAACCCTGCCTATCCAGGGATTAATTTTCAGTCTTAACGTTCAGTCTTTTCAAAAACCTTTTCAAAAATAAAAAATAAAAAAAAATCCAAAAATTGAAATTCCAGCATCAACCTGTGCACTGCACGTCCTCTACTAGTAAAGAATATAGATGTTAAATTTGAAAAACATCGGGTGAATAGTGTCAGATGTACAAAAATGTTAGACTCACAGATGGAATTCCTGGTACAGTTGAGGGCAAAATTATTAGACCCCTACAAAAATGTTTAAAAGTATTTCCCCAAGTGCTTTTAAACAGAGCAACACATTTTTAACACAGCATTTTTAGACATCCTAGTTTTATTCTGGATGCTTACATTATTTTAGTTTGCACACAGAAATGAAAATATTACACAATTACACAAAAAGTAACAGGGTAAAAATTATTAGCCCCCCAGATCCTAATAGTCAATTGTGTATCCTTTTTGCTGGATAACAGCCTGGAGTCATTTGTTGTAGTTTTCAACAAGTCTCTGACAGTTCTTTTGAGGAATCCAAGCCCATTCTTCTTTGATAAATCCCTCAAGCTCCTCCAGATTTGATAGCCTTCTGGCATGGACGTTCTTCTTTAGGTCACCCCACATATTTTCAGTGGGATTTAAGTCAGGGCTTTGTGCAGGCCCCTCAATTATATTCACTTTGGTCTTCTGGACGTATGTTTTGGATCATTGTCATGTTGGAAGATGAAACGAAGACCCAGTTTTACTGCTGACTACTTAAGGTTTTCTTTCAAAATCTCCACATATCTTTCTTTGTTCATGATTCCTTCCACCTTCCTTTCCAGTTCCAGATGCACTGAAGCATCACCACAGCATAGTACTCCCACCACTGTGTTTCACTGTGGGGAAGGTGTTCTTTGGGTTCTATGCCTCTCCCTTTTTTCTCCAAATATAAGCAGTGTCTCTAGGGCCAAAAAGCTCTAGTTTAGTCTCATCATACCATAGAACATGCTTCCAGTATGCATAATCTTTCTCCAGGTTGTCCTGAGCACACTTAAGTCTGGCTTGACTCTTCAAAAGTGTAGTTTTGGTCTTGGTCTCCAACCTCACAGTCCATTCCTGTGCAGAGCTCTAGCGACTGTCTTCTTAGAGACTATGATTCCTGATGTGTCCAAGTCATTCACCAGTGTCTTGGCAGTTGTTCTGGGGTCTTTAGACACATCTCTCACTAGTTTTCTTTCCAGGGTCTTTGAAATCTTTGGCTTCCTACCTCTGCCAGGCTTGTTCTGTACTGTGTGGCTGTCTTTGTCTTTCTGGATTATACTTCTCACTCCAGTTCTTGACACCTGGAAAAGCTTGGATAGCTTTGTACCAGGGCTCTGAAACGGTTCAAGGAACGAAAACAAAAACCGAAAAAGATTGAAATTTTACGAGGAACGAAAACGAAATGGTCTTCAACCGTTCCAAACAGAAACGTTATTTTGAAATCCCCAAAACCGGTTAATAACATTCCTTTTTTTGTTCCACATATAGTGTATACAATTTCACAAAAGCGCAGCCTATTTCATGAAAAAAAAAAAAAAACTCTTTCCAGTGTCCGTGTTCACTTCACCGCCCGCAGTTTCCCCCATCACCCGGCGGTAGGACATGATTCAGGAGCAGCAGCTGCACTAAGTATTAGCAAACATGGACCAAGGTAACGGGAGCTAAATTGACTGAGTCCACTAGAAAAACATTAGTCACTCACTACAGTAACATTAATCAACAACCACAAAGGCCACAGAACTAG
>JAPTMW010000015.1:3084329-3098199 GCA_029822955.1 Ostorhinchus angustatus | reverse complement strand
ATATCTTCAGTGTCATTTGTGCAGAGTAAGTCAATATATTTCAGAAAATAAACTGGCGCTCATTCCTCCTGATGGATTCATGACATAGAATACCATTCTGTAATTCAGCGGCGGTATCCAAACAAGTAACGGAGCAGTGAGGAAGTCACAGGCTGTTGGTCAGAAGAAAGAAAAGAGTCAGTTCTGTTACTTCTGTCATAGTGGGTCTGCTCTAGTGGAAACCTTGAGTGCCGCAAACATAATTTAGGCTGGTCGGTCCAGACTTTGAGGCTTTGCATTTTTACTTAAATGAAATGTGCTGATGTGGAACCTTAACCACAGCTACAGTCTACAGTTCAAAAGCAAAGCACAAGAGGTGGCCTTGGTCCAAAATGAACCATGGTTTGGTTCAGTTAGTGCGAAAACATTTTGTGGAGAGTTCACACTTCTGAACAATAGCACTTCCACAAGGCTGGCATCGCCAAAACATGAAAAACAGATAAACAGAGGACAAAACGGAGGACAAAAGAATAACATATCAACAACACTGGATGTAGCTGTAGATGAGAAGACACACAACAAATTAGAAAACAACAGAAAAACCAGAATGTGGAGTGTGTTAAACAGCATAATTAAAAAACTAAATCCTCAGTATTTCGTTGATCATGAAAACAGTTTTAACCCATAAGGACCCAGTGCAACTTTTGTGTCAGTTCCCAAATGACATTTTCTCAATATTTAGCCTTTCTTAAGTGATTTAACACCATTTATTGTAATATTATCTTCTTTATTTAGGTTTTTTTTCCACCAACAACCTGGTATTTTCCTGTATTTAATTTATTGATCATGTAGATGTCTATTGAATCTTAGATTAAACTTAAGGGTTACTGTATCAAGAACAGAGAAAACTGAAGAGAAATGACTTTTTCAGCAAAATATATCATTAACGAAACATAAACCCAGTGTGTCCATCCACTGTCATTGTTCCAACTCCATGGGTTTTACTGGTGAATCAGTGATGTAGAAGACATGGTAACTACGGAGCCTCTGAACATCCAAACGGGTCATATCTGATGACCATAAAAAGATGAATATCTGTATTTTATACCAATTATTTATATGTAATGATAGGATTAGTGGATCAACAGGTATTAAACAGTTCAGATCAGTAGATGGTTTTGGTTGACGGTGGATGTTTGGGTCTTTATGGGTTAAAGATGTGAATTAAGTAGACAATATATTCAATGCATTCTTTGTACAAGTTGAACCAAAACTGGCAGATGAAACAACTGTTGATGAGACAGAAATTGATTATGTTAAGAGAAACAGTAGCTCAGTGTTTTTAAGGGCAGTAGAAGAAAAATACATTTGACATGGTTAAGGGCTCTAAGAATAAAACCAGTACAGACTGGAATGACATTGACATGGTAATGGTGAAGAGCGTTATTGATGGTATTGTATAAACCATTCATGTACTATATGTTTAACAAGTTGTTCCAAAATGGGGGATTTCCACAAAAGATGACAGGAGCAAAAGTTGTTCCCATTTACAAAGCAGGAGATAAACACCCCTCTACTAATTCTAGACCAGTATCAGAACTTTCACAGTTTTCTAAAACACTAGAAAAACTCCTCATAAAAAGATGAAACAGTTTTATTGAAAAAACATGAGTTGCGGACAGACAGTATGGATTTAGGAATAATAGATCAACAGCCTTGGCAGTGATTGACTTTGTAGAACAAATAATTGAATGTCACTAAACTAAGAAGTATGTACTTGGAGTATTTTTAGACCCAAATAAAGCATTTGTCACTGTCGATCACAATATATTAATTAGAAAAATGGAGAAGTATGGTTTCCGACATATTGTTTTGGATTGGTTAAAGCATTATATGTAGTATCTCTGAAATGCAGGTGCCAGAATGAACTGGGCTAAGACTGGAAATATGTTGAATAAATGTTTTTAAGAAATAAGGCACTTTAAAAGCATTTAATAAATAGGCAAAAAGTAGTTTTGTAAAGCGTAGATATAAAGTTCAGTGCTATATAAAATGTTAAAATACACATATATAAATATCAAAGGAACACAAAACACTGCAAACCAAAAAGGAAATGTTTCAAAATAGTACCACAATTCACTACACTATACCATCCTGCACAACTGTCTGACATCTGCCAAAGTCATTTAAAGTGCCAAGGATTTAAAATGCTAAAAATGGACCATGTACATTTATCAATAAAATAAAACAAAGTAGTGGGTTAAAAAAAACAGTGGTAAATATAAAGTGCAGTAAAAAACACATACCCACACTCCACTAGTATGAACCCACGCCAGTTGAGCAGTATTTCTAATAATTCGATTAATACCTTTGCCAAAGTTGAGTTTAAAATATTTCTACTCCTCTTCCTTTGGCTTAACACCCATGACCAGAATAGTTCAAGACGATAAATTAGTATTATATTTAAACACGGTTAAGGTAAAAGTGCACACAAAACTCACATACCGTGCTCCCTCTACCCAACGTCGTGGATGGCTGGAGGTCATCTGGTTTGATAAAGTGCCTACGAATGGAGTGAAAGTGCAAATTACAAGACTGTAAAATGAGCACCTTAGATTAGGAATGCAGTTAATGAACATGTTAAGAAGACGGCTTGAACACGCTCTGTTTGGCATCTGCGTGCTGCAAAAGACATATCATGCTTCAGAATGGCAAAGAGAGAGAGGGGGGGGCATCATTACACATGACGCTCTAAGGTTCTTGAACCAACTCATCCCATTGCATATATACTAAACACAATAATATGTGCAAATGAATCAGCATAAATCTATTCATCAATATAACATGTGGGGCACCTCAAGGGTCAGTTTTAGGTCCTAAATGGTTTATTATGTATTATTATGCACAGTATCAAATGTATCAACATTTTTGTTATTTGCAGATGACACAAATATTATTATTTTTTTGTTCTGGTGTATTTGAATTGCAACAGTTTTTGGCAAATCAGAAAAACAGAATGAAAATCACCCAAGGCCTGAATGCTAAGACATATTGTACAGGCAAGACCGATTTCAGAACGGTATGAATTTGTGGTTTACCTTATTGATATAAGTTAATATAAGTTGTTGAGATACTACCAAATATTCCCTGTTTAGCCTCATTTCTAAAGGGCCCACATTGATAGCTGCATTTTTTTGAATATAACATCAAGCATAGATGGATGTGAGAGTCTTTTTGCTGGTTGTACCATAGACTGATGAATTTAGTCACTTTATAATGTACATCTGCAAGTAAGGGACCTAGAACGTCAAAGAATGTCTACTTTCTTTGTAGTTAATTACATGCCTGGATGTCTAAAATTGTCTTCCCTTCTACCAATATAAGTTTGACAGGAGATAATACGTATGCTTCATTACCCTCCATATTCATCTTTCAGTGCATATCATGTATATGTGATCACAGGAGCATGTCTTATTTAGCATCACTTGGTGCCACTCAGACTTAGGCCTCAAATACATTCAGTTACTCTTATTGCTCTAAACCCATACAGTGATGCAACATTTTCAACCCCCAGAAATAACATTCATAAACTGTGTTTCAACATTAGCCTGACCATATTCCATTTAGTTAATGTTATGTAGTAACTAAGGGAAGACATTTATACTGGACATGATTTATCTGTTATGACTGGCTTTAGTTGGGGTCAGGATGGGTCAGTCTCCAGAGGTTAAAAAAAGCAGGTGAAGTGGATGTGCAAAAAACTACAGTTGCTCAATTGATTGATTTGTTTTCAGCCTGGTTTTGGTCCTGGTAATGGTTTTGGTCAAAATAGCAAGTTTTCTTATTCATAACAAGTGTGGTGGGGAGGAGTTAGTTATTAGCTACAGTGAGTCTGCCATCAGGGCTTGGACTGAAAGCTAGGTTGGCGAGTCAGTCTTTTTCGGCTTCTCTTCATTAATACATTCATTCTCCTAACAGTGGATCGACGGTCAAGCAGACCACAAGACTTTAAGTACAAAACCCATAATGTTAATGTAACTTAGCTACATTTTCTAATGATATTAGAAGGTCTGTCACCTTGCCTGCTGATTATATATGCAAATACACGATTAATAGACTAAATACAAAGTTGTGGAAGTGGTGTAATTTTATTTAACTTTATCCCTCATAACAGTGTTTCTCAATTTTTTTTGAACAAAGACCCACATTATTCTAAAAGTAATGCAGTGAACCTGTATGTGGAACCAGGACATGGTGGGTTATATAGCTCTGTAGATAAACCCCCCCCCCTCACATCAACATTTCCCAACTGCTGTATCTGAAAACAAATGTGCGATCAGAAGGTGGGTGGGGAAGTATGTGCTTCTGTTAGGGAAAAGACACACCAACCCAACTGCCGATCGTCACCAGAAAAGGTAGCCCGACTGATCAGTCAGCTCTCATCTCCCCGACATGGTCAAAAAAGTGTGAAGAACACAACAAATCAACTGCTGACTGGAGCGTATGCGCTTGTACGAGACATAAAACCAGAAATGACAGAATATCTCTGTAGACCAAAACCCAGAGCTCGCTGTAGTCAGTCACTGTTGTCATCAGAGGGTGTTGTACTCGTTGAACAGGTGGTTAGTAATAAGACACTGGTGCTGCCAGCTCTAGGGCTTCTTCTTGTGGAAGAAGAAAGGTGTCGCAGGCAAAAACTAAGGAGAGATCGTACTGTGCTAACAATGCTAACAGTGTTCACTTCTTGGAATGAATGAAGTCCATAGTCAACACTGACTGGCACTCAGTGCATTTACATTCCGGCATGTATACACAAACCACGCTTAGCTGGACTATTGACTGGCCTGGCCACTCCCCCTTCCGGAAGTGACGAGAGCTATGGCATGACAACAACACAGTAGCAGAAGGTATTAGCCTTCTGCTAATATCATCGCCACCAGACTTTGCGTGCAGTTTACGTGTAACCCGATCAGGGTGAACAGTTTGGACCAAATGGACTGAGCTGCTGCATCGTTGTCGTCCATATCTTCACTGGGTGTTGTTGTCCTCCTTCTACTGTGTCTGCTTCAAATCTGCTGTTTCTTTACTAATTGTTCTTTTCTATTCAAAAGGAATGTTTGCCTCAGAGCTACAGATCTACTTCCAAACAGTGTCTGCACATAAAAACATTCACTTCATAGGTTCTATCAGTGGAACATTTATAAATCCATTGTATAAATGTACATAAACCAACATATATGTGGAATAACACACCATCATATATATTGAAAGCATGAGCTAACCAACACTTTTGTCATTTATGTTCTGATTAATCTAATTAAAGTATGTTAGATTTAGCACACTTAATGACTGGAGTACATTTTTTCTGAGAAACTGTAGAGCAGTGTAGTCCAACCGTTTGCATTTCCACATGGGGAGAATCTGCTGCATGTCTTTTGTACTAATAGACATAAGTCCATGATTTTTCATGACTTTTCCCCTTCTGTCCAGTGCTTGCACCTCCACTCCCACCCCATGAGAGTTTCTGCGCCCCTCCCCCCAGTTGAGGACCACTGCTTTATAAAGTCTGCTCAAAATGAAAATTCAGATGCTGCACTTAACATGACCATATTTGTGGTGATTTTCTAAATGATATGTAACAGCCCTTCTGGTGTGACAGATGCAGTCAAATGAGTGATTTCACACCATGCTAAGTGATATGTGCTCCCTTCATAACAAACTATATACTCTCTACACAAAATTATCTTAGATAACACACAAACACGTGTGTACTTGAAATAAATGAAATAGTAAACTGATCATTTGTCTCTTGTCAATGACTGCCAAAGATAAAACAAGAAGAAAATATCCAATTCCAATAGAATCTAACTCTGACCCTCTGCAGCTGAATGACATTAACCTGGTGAGTTTCAGGTCTTGCTTTTCTCTCTGGTTCCGCCTTTTGGCTCAAATATGATCACTTTTTGCACCAAAAAGGCAAGATGGCAATGGTGAAAACACTCAACTCAAGTCTTTGAAACAGTAGATGACCAAGCAGTGGATGTCACTTAGGTTTCATCCATTTTTAGTCGAATGGCCCGAAGGTCCGATGGATTATTGGGATCAGCTGACATCCGTCCGTCCACCCGTCAACAGTTTTTCAAGAAACTTCTTCTCCAAAACCATCATCCTGAATCAAATGAAATTAATAACAGAGGTTCCTTGGGGCAATGTCTACCAAGTTTGTTCAAAGAATTGAGAAATATTGATTTAAAATTTTTTATGAATTTTTGAAATTTTAAAAATCCCTATTGGTTCAAAGTTCAAAGTCTTATAATTTGAAAACAGTTGAAGATATTGATATTACTATTGGCAATTGACAGAAAGTCACATATGGGCTTTCAGTTGGTGCCATGACCTTTGACCTTGAGTGACCTTGAAAGGTCATAAAAATGTCATTACAATTAATGTCAAAATATGCCATTGGACTACAGGACCCTTGGTCCAATTTTTAAATGAACAGCCCACAGTTATACACAATGTTAATACAGAAACACTTAATTATGTTACTTTCCTTTCCTAATAATTGAAGGCAAACAGGAAACAAGTAGGGATTTAAATATATGTAGAGTACTATTTGTACCATGGCTAGAATGTCACCACTTAATGCTGACAGAGATGAAACAGAATGTGCATTGTCACATCTCAGTTAAGTAGACTGAAGCCGAGGGGCTGCACTCACTGGAACCTCACATCTGTATGAGATCAAAAGCCAAAGCAAAAACCTCAAGGGTTCTCTGAGTGCGATCAAACTGATGGAAAATCAAATAGTTGTTGTCGTGGTTTCCCTTAAATTTGATCTGTGGAGGGGCCGTAGAGATAAAGGTAATTTAATTACATATGTCTGTGGCTCTCAGCCACTGCTCTCATGTTTACGGGGCTCAACCTTTTCAAGCATTGCTTTCTGTGCAGAAAAGTCTAAAGATGGTGGTATTTACTTCTATGCCTCTAATCCTGTTTTTAGCTGATTTGATCAAAATGACTGAGTCAGGTCTTCAACAACAGCCAAAGTCAAAGTGAGCCCCCTCACAGCTCTTATCACTGGCCTTTAACTCAGCATTGTCTAACAGCCGTGAAAATGTGATATTTTTTTCATTAAAAAAAGAGGGGGGGATTAATTACTTTTTTCAGCTTTACAAGCTTTCATCTCAAATTACAATTTTTATCCATCTGACCAGAAACTACTTATCTGTGCAGTCTATCCCAGCCCGAACTGCAAACAAGCATGTGAACATGCATCAGTAGCTTAAAAAAAAAACCCAAAACACACTCGTGGAAGGAGTTTTCTTATAGCGATCAAGTTGAACAAAGACAAAAATATAGTGAAGCTATCAGTAAATGTCAGACCATGCTTCCAGAATTGTTACTCGGGAAACAGTGCAAAAAGAATAATTTGCAAACCAAATGGGGATTGGAGTCTTTGGAGGCGTGAGAGCAAAGTCGGTAATTTAGTGCTTTTAAAACTGGCAGACAGGACATGAAATATCACTTTCCAGCTGAAGGTGAAAGGTCCTAGAGATTCTTTTGTACATTCTGGTTCCGCACAAAATAGATGATGATTTTTCAAATAAATATCTTCCTTTCAAGCAAGTCTGTTTCTCTTTCTGTAATTGAGAGATGTTATGTATGTATATTCCATTTGGATATTGTCATAGATATATGTATAGCTCTGGGAGTTTTCAGCTTTAGTATTTTGTCCTTTTCATTTTCTTGGAAACATACATGACTGTACTTGGACTCAACGGTGAACCTGAGGAAGAGAAAGAGGTTAAACTCACTCGGCTAATGTCAGCTTACTGCTGTTTCAGCTACTTTCTAAATACTGACATACAGTATTGATGATAATGTGAATTTTGTGTAAAAACTAGTAACTGCTAGCTGTTCTAATGAACAGGCACCCGACACATGATAAACTAAATGAAATGGTAACTAGACAAGGGGGGACAAAATGGCAGAAAATGTCTATATGTTGACTTTTAATCACTTATTCCTTTATGTTTTAAGCTTTAACACAGACATTATAAATCTGAGTGTGTATTTGTTTCAGTTGGATGTTACTTCCATGTTCAGTTGGTATAAGTTGGATCCAAATGTGTTGAAGACTGACCGACATATCGTTTATGGCCAGTGTGTCTTTTGGTAATTGGATTTTCTTTTCAGAAACAAAAGAAAAACTAGTTTGTTTGTTTTTTAAATATATGGTTGATCTGTTTTGACACTGAAAAAGAAATTACATTTGAATTCTTCTATTTTAAAACAAAAATCTATTAACCACTAGTTTTTCTTTTGTTTCTGAAAAGAAAATCCAATTACCAAAAGATACACTGACTGTTTATACATGTCATTGGACTTGTTTGTTGTTTATATCTATAGATATTTTTATACTTTTATACAGTTAATATTGTTGTTGTTATTTTTCTATATACATATTTTTTCTATATCCTTTTACTTGTATGCTTTTTTGTGGTTGTTGTTTCAGCTGGTTCTGGAATAAAGGACAAGTTGTTTTCAGACATGTGCGTTTCACATTTTTTTATACTTTTTTCACCTAATCGTTCAAGCAAATGGAAGAAAATAATTGATAGATTACAAAGATAGCTGCAACTCTAAATTTATATGCTGTACATGTCACAAACAAGAAAATTAGGCATTGGACATATTAAGAACTGCAGGATATTTAGGCATTGGCAGCATATTTTGTCCTGGAAATGGGCACTTGGCTTTTCTGATAAGGGTACACACACACACGCACAAACACACACACACGCACACACACACACGCACACACACACAAACTGTTGGATTAGTTGGATTTTAGCTGTAGAATACAACACTGTGTCTTTGGTCAGAAAAGATCTGGTAAAGAGGGATAACACGAAACATTCACAAACTATTTTTAGTATTTTTTAAACATCATTACAGAGGACACTGTATGAGGTTTTTGAATACGCACATCTCACAATGCCAACCTTTTCAGGAAATATCTGAGGGAATAAAAAAAGGAGAGTGTGTCCACATGCTCCAACACAACTGATTTTTTAATCATAGTATTCATGGCTCCATTTAAGCAGGACTATTAAAGGAATATTGTTCCATCACAAAAAGGCCAAAGTCTGTGATATTTGTTGCATGTGAATGTGGATAATGAGAATGTGTCATCTGCCTCTTCATATAAGGTGATTGTAAAGATGCTGAGATAAATGAGCTCTGCCTGATACCGTTTCCAGCTAGACAGCTCATCAAAATAAGCGACAAACACCTGTAACCCGAACAGCAGTACACTGACGGCTGGATGCTTAAAATGCCATTTCAGCTTTAAGGCAAAAACACTGCATATTGCTTTAAGCAAAGAGCAGTTATTTGTGCTTGAGTGCCGCATGGCAATGGGAGGAATAGGCACGATTTTTCATCTTTGCTACGCTCTGTGACCGATTCCCATGTGGTATGCAGATTGCATAATGAAGCTGGATTGTGAAAACCCACAGATGTTATTGTGAGCGACTGTGCCAGCGGTTGGCACAATGGCCTGCTGTTGAAAGGTGCTCCAGTGTCTTTGTGTGTGTGGGCGTGGGCATCTGGGAGAGGAGATCAGCAGCGGCAGCCTACAGGTTTCAATGTGCCGTGGCATATGTTGGTAGGACGCAGGGGTGTGTTTGTGCATGAGGTTTATTCAGGTGCACTATGGGATAAACACTACCTGTGCTATCAATTATTCTGTAATCAATTAATCTATTGTCATACCCCTACAATAGATTTAGCGATTACAAAATAATGGTGCTGAAAAATTTGGGTTTGGTATATTTTCGGTACAGGGGTCTTTGGTTTGATACATTTTCAATACGTTTTTAACACCGTGAAGGAGACCAGTGAAGGGAGGGGTATGGGGGGTGCGCTCCGTAACTATCTGTGGGACACAGGACATTTCTACAAAATATTGTTCAGTCATTTGTACATTAACAGGCACCACACGTTATGTATCTTTGTATTTTTTAATGTTCAATGTTGGTTTATGGCAAACACTGTTATTTACTGTGTTTTTGAATGCCTCACAGTATTCCCTGAGGTGCTGTGAATGTGACCTCACAGTAACGCCACAGCAGAAGCATGGTGAAGGAGAACAGGAGCAGGTTCACTGGATTTTACCAACTTGAGTTAAAAAATAAAACCTTTTTGTTCTAAAGGAACCTGTGGACTCTTTTGTGCCACAAAGCTACAACAAACTGAAAACCGAAACTTAACATGCTTCGAATGTCCGAGCCGGCCTCTGTGCCTCTGTTATACTCTCTGTTGTCATGTTTTGTTTTGTTTTTTCAGCAACTGCTGAATGTACATAGAGGAAACCCTGCTCATGGGTTCTGCCAGTGTCAGTCCTGCCTCCACAGTGTTTGCGTTCTTCACATATGCTGCATGTGTTCATTCAGTACACCTCCATATTGTATCGAAGGCCCCAAATCGAAATGGTTCAATACAAACGAGTGGACCATTACACCCACCTATTGATTATTTTCTTCAATTCCATTAAATCAAGGGTGTCAAAAATACGACCCTTGGGTCAAATCTGGCCGGCCAAAGGGTCCAATCTGGTACACGAGATGATTCATGAAATGCTAAATTGACACTGAAGATATTAACAATCAGTGGTGTCAGAACCATGTTAGTTCAGGGGCCACATACACACCGATATGATCTGAAGTGGATCAGACCAGTAAAATAATAGCATAATAACCTTTTTCTTTTTTATTTTAGTGTGGAAAAAAAGTCAAATACAATGACCAAAATGTTTACATTTACACTCTCTTTTCACAAAAAGTGAAACTAACATCCATGCACAACCTGAAATATATGAAAAACAAGTGGAATTTTAGCAATACTCAGCCTGTTGCAAAATGTTTTATGTCTTTGTAGATCCACTGTTATCGGTCAGTTGTAATGCACATGTGTAAATGAGAAGAATGACCTGAGGTATGATATTGTTTGCATTTGCATGATTTGCACTTCAACTTTTTTGTGCTAAAACAAAGAGAAATATTTGGACTAATTATTTACAGGTTACTGTGTTATTACTTCACTTGTCTGGCCCACTTCAGATCAAATCGGGCTGTACGTGACCCCTGAACTAAAATGAGTTCGACACCCCTGGATTAGATCATTATTTGAATAGGTGAACAAAACAGTAAAAATGTGAAACAGACATGTCTGACAATGAATGACAACTCGCCCTTTATTCCAGAACCAGCTGAAACAACCACAAAATGTATACCCTACCTACCCAAAAGTTACGTTTGGTGTAGAATATTGTAATTAAAAATCTTTTTTTGACTAGATGTTAACCATCCCTTCATAAAGCGTCTAAACCATCCAGTGATCATTTTCCTGTCATCTAATCTTTAAATTTACTGCGTCTGAAGAGAGGCCCATTTCTTGGTTAGTATAGTTTCACATAGTCCAACCTGTCTTCTGTGGATGTGTTCCAAGTAAAGAATCAGATTTCTATTCTACATTCTATATGGTAACGTGAATAGGATATGGATAATTTAGCCCATCTGCACTCACATTGTACATTTGGAGCATCTCTTTAATTAGTTGCTTTCAGTGCAGTCATTTGGGAGCTGAAATGTTGGATCTGCTTGGCCATCTATCTGGAGTTTACCAGCGCTGACAGCTTGTCAGAGCTCACTTCTTATCAGTGCACTTTCTCTGTTCCCCCTGATGGATATGGCATCACATGAGTGTCTCGCAATTCTGCAAGTCAAAGTTGAAATTCTGTTCAAAATGATAAATGGAATCATATTTGTTTTTCCAGACTGCTTGACTTCTGTGTTTGGATCCACATTTGCATAGATTTAAATGTACCTTTAAATATCAAAGGTGTTTTGTTGTTTTCTTCGGTTCATTCATGGTTATCTATTCTAGATTCAGCCTCAAAGACCCAAACATCCACTGGCAACTAAAGTCACCTCCTGATCTAAAATGTGTCCTAACGCCTGAATCACTAAACCTATCAATATGTTGAAATAATTCAGGTAAAATACAGTCAGATATGACCCATTTTTGACTTTCAGAGGCTCGGTAGTGAATGTGGAAAAGTGTGGAATGTGGATGGAGACACTTGTTTTTATGTTCAGTTATTGATATCTTTGCTGAAAAAGTCAGTTTCTTCAATTTTCTCTGTTCCTCTTATAATAACCCTCCACTTCAATCAGAGTTTTTATAAACATCTACATGATCTGTAAATTAAAATGGGAAAATATCAGATTGCCATCAAAAATTGTAAACTACAGAGCATGATATTATTACACTTAGGTAAAATAGAGCCATAAATCAATTTGGGAACTGCCAAAAAATTAGCACGGGTCTTAAAGTGTTAAAACTCATTTGCACTTTTAGATTTTGGATCTTCGTTTTAAACTGCAGCTAATTTTCACCTGTCGTATCTAGCGTTCACTAACTTTTTTCTGCTTTCTTACTTCTGTATCTTGGATAAACTTCAGAATGCTATTTTATCCTCTCACAAGTCACAACTCTTGGTTGTTGTCAGACTCTAATTAAAAGCCTTTTAGTAGCTTGATGGAAATTCTCATGTGCATCAGCTTCAAAACCACACATCAAAGCACAGACTGAACACTGAATAACAATGGGAGTGAATGAGAGGGTCTCACAAACGCATTAAGTGTGTACTGGTCTAATTATACTATGACACAGCTACAACCGGACCTGAGTCTGTATTCAGCTGCTGACAGTTGTGTACAGCAGTAAACAGAGGTGAGATCTGGACTCTCCCTCCAACTAACAGGGTTAGGGCATTCACATTTGATGAACTCTTACAGGGTCATTATTCAACATCTGGGGTACGTGTCATTGTTTGATGTGCAAGATGGTCCCAAAGACATCTAGTTTTTGCTATGGTTTGTTTAGGATTAGACATAAAATTAATTCTTTAGGGTTAGAAAAAAGGTCAGGATTATGGAGAGAAATTTGTTTCTTTATTCATCAATCAAAAAGAATGGATTTGCAATTAAAAACAATAGATTTTCAACCAAAAAAGAGATCTGAGAGCAAGACAGTAAGTGGCAACCGAAAAAAAAAAACATCATTTTGCTTACAAATCAGTCCTCTTTGCTTGTGAGTTAAAAACTTTTGCTTGCGACTTCAAAGGTTTTGCTTGCAAAGTAAACTGCACTTAATGGGCGGGGCCTACGCTGATGGATGAGAGAAGAGTTTCTATTGGTGGGTTTGTCCTGGCTCCAGCGTCTGCATTAAATCCATTTCTCTGTTGTGCTATGTTGCTGGAAGGTAAGTTGATAACACTGGGGAACACAAGTATTGTTGAGTTCGGTCTGACAGCTGTTTTTAACACAATTTTGGGTGCGGAATCCAAAACTGATCTCAGTTTTTCTCTATCACGTCAAGTTTTTTAACTATAGGTTCCCCATTTCTTATATGAAATATGAAAAAAAAAAAACTGTACTTAACAGATATGTGCTTATTTTATAAAAAAAAATTCAAATATTGACATAAAATGAAATATGAAAGAAACAGGCATGACGGCAGTGTTTATTTAACACTATTATGTTTTTACAAAGGATATGTCTACTGTAATTCCAGTAGTATTAGTCCTGACCTATTGGAGCTGCACACACCTCTCACTGCACTGTCTCAGCTGTAGATGAGTCCAATCATAATCAGCTGGAAAGTCTTATTACAGCTAATCAGTGGAATTTTGCTTATCTGGAGGGTAAGCTGTGCAGAAAAAAACTTGAACTGCTAGAAAAACTGACTGCAATTTTGTAATCAGCATGCCAATTTTAGTTTTAATCAGCATAAAAATCTAACTCAACAGAATTTTTTTTTC
>JAPTMW010000015.1:2697911-2709032 GCA_029822955.1 Ostorhinchus angustatus | reverse complement strand
TGCTATTTTTCTTTGGCATATTCTAAAATTTTCACCTCCGTAAATGTATTGTTTCTGGAAATATCTGCATCCAGGTGGAACCAGGAAAACTGGGTTAAAATGGTGTAGTACGTATGCCACACCTATATATGGTGCTGCACACAAACACAGACAGAGCCTATGGCAGGGATACACTCAAATCACAGAAGAATGCACTGAGCATGTGCAAGAGGTTACGTACAGGGTTTTCTTTTTCTGCCGCTCCACGGCGGAACTGCCTTCAACCGTAAACTTCCAGGCAGTGCAGCCTGGGAGGCCGCAGCCTCCACTTAGGGTTAGGCTTAGGGTTCGGACTGGCAGCCTCCCAGGCTGCACTACCTGGAAGTTAATGACTGAAGGCAGTTCCACCCTGGAGACTTCTTCTGGTCATGTGGTACTATGGTGCCAAAAGTGGTGTTGGCCTATCCGTAGAACAATGCCAGGGCAGCGTTGTGAGATTTTTCCGCTCTGGGACTCGGTGGAAATAGACACACCCATATTTCATACCATAATACTGTGGCAGGAGACATTACCTCATTTTTAAATCGAATTTCCTTGTACATTTTCAGAACACGTAGGATGTTTTTCTTTAATTTAAACATTCTGTTTGATGTACATTATATTCTTAACCTGTAGCCTAAATGCTGCTATGTTATTGAAAACACTATCTGTCATATAATGTAGGTTTTGAGGTTAATTATAAAGCTGTAAATCTCTTTGTCATGTACTCAAACCTTTAATTTGATAACTAGCCTAAAAAGTCATGTTTTGTGGCACATTCTATATTCATTTGCAACTGAACATTTTACTAAAATAAAGATATTTATTGTAATCAGCAAAATATATTGCAATATAATTATTTGTCCATATAACCCAGCATCGTTGTGCATAAATTCCTCATTTGTGCTCTAGTGCTGTCATTTTGCTCCTCACTATTTCCAGTTCAGACAACAGACTACTAAACAATGTTGGTTCCAAACTTAAAACATGGTTTATTTTACTGCACTCTAAATGAGACAAATCCGTCCTTTTTGAATAAAGTCAGAAAAAAGTTTACAAAACTTTCAGAATTCATCAAATGCAGCAGATGAAGTCTTTTTCTACCAGTTGTACCTATACTCATGTAATGAGAGCTCAGCCGCTTGCAGAAATAGAAGTCTGCACTGTGCCTCCTCTACACTCTTTCATACACACAATCCTCATAGGCATCCCATATTAAGCTGACTGAGCTCTTGAGTTCCATCACCTGTGATCTCAATAGCTACAGAGCAGCGCTGAGCATCAGATGAGGGAAAACACTTCAACACTTTTAAAATTACATTTGACATTTCAGAATATGGTTTTTCATAGACTCCCAGCTCTTTCTCTTCTTCTTTAAATGTTTCTGCACTGTTTTCTGCTCTTGATCTGTCTCATTCATTGTATGTCTCCAGACTGCTTTTGTCACATCGCTATAGGAATCTGCATATGAACGGCATCGTGATACTTGAGATGTGTCTTGGTCATTCTTTGAAAGTCTTGGTCTTGTCTCAGATTCCACCATATTTTCTCATGGTCTTGTCTCAAACTAAGAGGACTCTGCATCTTATTTTACAGTCACATTTTGTATGTGTCAGCCAAATCGTACTTTTATTTATTTTTTTATGTTAATGAACTAAACCACAGAGAGAAGAAGAAAACACGCAGCAGTATGTAAATTCTGTTCTGCAATGACTATTGAGGTCACATCAAACTTTTACATTACGAATCCTAAACTGTATCAAAACCCTTCAGAAATATATTTAGTTCCCCCTTCCTTTGGAAGTTTAAAAACTTTAAAGATGATTTTTATTTTATTTCATTTGTATTTGGAGCAAATGAACTGGTTTGGTCATGTCAATCATATCTTAATCATATCACATTATTGTTTGATGTGTATTTGGTCTGGCCTTGTTCCTCGTGTTCAGTTTTCTGTCTTTTCCTAGTTCATAAAGTCAGTAACAGACAAGAAAACACATCGACATAAAGGCTTTCAGTTATCGTTGAGCTTAAAGTGAAGGCAGCAGCTACATTTTAGGATAGATGAATGTGTTTATTTGTGTATTGAGCAAAAACGTCAGATCTGATCACATGTGATCACTCAGGACTAAACTGGGGATGTGGTTCATTCCAAGCGTGGAAGGGGAATTAAAAGCAAAGTATCAAAGGGTCCAGCTTTCTTTGTTTGTTGCGTTCATATTTTACCCCAATCGAACACCTCTCATCCATGTTGCTCTTATTGTGTTCAATTTTATTCATGTATTCTGTTCTATGTACATATTTTGTACATTTCATACCTAAAATCTGCTTTAATTTGGCCTGCTTTTAATTCACCAGATCATTCTGACTCTAAAACAAAAGATGTCTTCTCTATTTGTCAAAAAACAGAAAAAAGCACAAAATAAATGTTATGTAAAACAAATGTACTTTATGTCTACTGTAGGTTTGTCAAGGTTCCCCCAGTGTTTGCATATGAGTGTGTCTATGAAACTGGTCCTAAAAATAGGACATGAGGCTAAAGATTCAAACAAGATGTAGACTAATGTTATGAAGTAGGTCTGGAAGCACTTTGAGTCTATTTTAAAAAAATAAATATTTACTGAGAAAAAAGAGAAAGTATTTTTCAGATAAAACACATTTTTTTTAGTTTTTAATATTATTTTGAATACAAAAATCTGTATTTAACACAGTAGAGACATGAAAATTTCACACTACTATTGTTTGGAATATCTTTTTATTCTCTCACAGGTACATTTTGGGAATCAAACTAATTATGCAAGGCAGAGTGTTTCACAAAAATGGCCACTGTTGCAAAGTCACTCACAATTCATTTGTGTTTAAATGGGCAGGTTCTGCGTGTAACATGAGTGGACATGATGGGTTCCACACAAAACCCAGAATGAGATGTAGACTGATGAAAAACCCACATGTGTGGATTAGAAAAACCACTAGGATCGACACATTTAACAAAGTGTCTTTATTTATAGTCTATATAAGACCATTTACAGCCATGTTTTCAGATCTAATGCACTGACACCTAGGTAGGTTTTCATGGCCCAATTTGGGTCCCAATATTTGATTAAAAATTCATTCATTTTGGGATGGCTCAGAGCAAGAGTATATTTTTTTTGCATTTATCTGAGATCATCATTAGGTCCATCCTGGGGGAAATATGCCTACATTTCTCTTGTGTCAGACACCAAAATGAACCCAGTTTTATAGAAGCACCCATATACCTTTTTTTGTTGTTGTTGTTCAGTATTTAGTTATTAGTTTATGGCAACTTTCAGAATATTATGTATTCACTGTATCAGTGTAACTCATTATTGCAGCATTTGACAAATGAAGTTAACTGGACACAAGGACATTCTGACGTTAAGCAGGTGTAGATACTGTATGTCATGTGTACAGTATGCAGGATAGTGAGTCTGAACACCAAAAGTCTACCTGCTGCTAAACCTAAACTGAACCTTAACAAATATAGGAGTCCATCCTCCATCTCACCTACCTCCTGCCTATTTAGGAAAAGAAGAAGAGGAGCAAGAAACATCTGATGATAACAACCCAGTCCACCCCACTGTTTTGTTCCACAGCTCATTCTTATAAAGACCCTGCTTCAGTTATGGAAATATACACACTTTGTTCTGACTTGTTATATTTAATGTGGCATTAACATTTGCAGGATAGTCCGTGTTTTTGTGTCCAAATTGCACAGTAAAAAAACGCAATGCACCTTGTGCCAAAGAAAAGATGTTCTATGGCTCCAGGGTAGAACCCACTAACACTATGATGTTAGTTACTGATATTTGCTTCAGTATCTGTAATAGATCTACATTTCCAAACGGGGGGATTGAGAGGTTGACTGTGTCTTGTACCTGCTGGTCAGTGTCAGCTTTCTGATTCAGTCTCCAATCATGTTGTATCACACCCCGTTCACTTTATGTTCAGTCGCTCAACTGTCGGTTTCATTCTCCCCGAGCAGCAGACACCTGCAACAAACAACAAACCACTTCCCCCCAAACAGTCGTTGCTCGGCCAACATCTCATAAATGTCACGCACCACGGCCCTTGTTCTTTTTTATGTGACATGAGTAGATGCCCTGACTGGCCACATTTAATCTCATTGTAACACCCTTAGGCCCCATTAAACACAAAGCCAACAGTAGCAGGCTGGGAATAACTCAGCCCTGCAGCAGTAGCAGGATAGGCCTTGGCACTAATGCTTTAAAGGGGAAAAAAATCACCTCAAATTATTAATAGGCTTTAGTAGTTGTGATACATTAGGCAATTTTGTCGAGGACAGTGTAAAATTAGAAAGGAACAGCCACCAAAGCGGTGGAATAGAATGGGAGGAAAAGCATGCACTCTGCAGCCAAACAGGCGATATTAAAACAATACATATCATTCCCTCAGTCACATGACCTGCACATTTACTATCACAAACAGTGGCCTTAGTTTTACTCAGACAATGTTGGTCTGAAAGAGACCTTTGCTGCACAGTCAGTCTGTGTAAAGCAGTGATAAATATATTGTTTGTCACCCCTAGGTAAAGTTTATTAACCTTACCACAACAATCCACAAAAGGACATCACCACCTGGAGAAACTTTCTGTCATTCAGAATTTACTACAATCGTATCAGTACATGCAGGTCTATGATCCAGATTCTTCCGTTACACACACATGTAATCAGTGGTGTAGTCCAGGTATACGGCGGTATACAGGGTATACAGTACCTATTTATTTTTCAGTCAGCATTGGGTATACCCACTTTTAAATCCCCTTGATGTGTATGGCAGACCGACCCTGCCATATTGAAAAATGAAACTGAAATGTAGAAATGGCTTGATAAATTTATTTCTGTACCATTTATTTATTTATTTTATCCTTATTTGTATTTTTGCTTCTTTGTTTTTTATTCCTGCATTTATTTCCATGTTGTTTCCTATTTACATTTCCTTTATCTCTTTTCTTATCTACTTCTATATTTTATTTTCATCTGACATCTTAATAATTTTATAATAGTGAGCAAATACTACTGATGGATTTTTGGGTAAACTAAATAGAGTAGTCTTATATGTCACTGTTTCTAAAACAGTGTTTTCTGGACTACTTAAAAAAAAGGCAAAAATTGAGAGTATACCACTTCTCCAGGGACCCCTACACCACTGCATGTAATGACAGATTCACTCTGTCCTGCACAGGTAAACCTGGATCAGCCTGTAAAGGACACGAACAAACTGCAATTTGTAAACAACTCCAATCTGTTGAACTTCTCACCTGAGATTCATGGACATTGGCAGATGATACCAGCTCTTTGCCCCTTTAACCTTTCTGATGTTGTTTCATGATAAACTTGGAATGAATTTGATTTTATGACTTAAGCATCTGTATTTGTGATGCTTTATGCTGAATAATTTAGCCTGCATTAACTGAAATAATTCATGGTAGTGCATGTGGTCAATGTCTCTGTGGTCCGAGTCAGCGTCCGGCTCAGGTGGAGCTAAGGGCGGAGTCTGTGAACAGGTGTCCCACAGGTGTTCCTGTTCTCCTGGATCCCAGTCTGGTTCACAGCTAAAGCAGTAGTGTTCCCTTTCTTTTCTGGATTTCTATCCTTTTACCTGCTTGTCCAGTGTTTTCCACTGTATATTTTGTTGGTTAGCAGCTAACTTTAGCCTCCAAACAGCCTCTGTCTGGTAAAACGTTAACATCCAAATCAATATAAATCTCCCCACGTGTTGAATGTGTGAAGACACAAAATTATGCAAAAAAAAAAAAAAAAAGAAAGTCAAATCCATTCAATGCAAAAGGCCTAAACAATATTGAACTTTGACATGATTGACATGATTTGCTTGTGGTGTGTACGAGCATATACACCATATATGACCACAGTACTATGGCAACAAGAGGACAATGAGTTCATGGATTAGTATCCATCATTTACTCTGTGGCAGTAGACAAACGGATATTTCGTGCTGCAGTACTGTGGCAGTAGATATTGCCAAAAAGTTTCATCAGCTGATGTTGATAATTTTCTGAATAAATATCAAAAAATTATTTCCATGTTAAAAGTTTAAAAGATTTTTCATCCTGACTGAAATTTGGAAATAATGCAGTTATCTGATTATTTTATGTGCTCAAAATAAAGCTCAGCTAAACTAAACTTAGTGTCAGGTTTCATGATTTAGTGCTCATCATCTTCATCACATTTCCAAGAAGAGTAAAAGAGGAGTAGCCCCTTCCTCCAGCTCTTTGTGGGGGATAGTCAGTGCTTCCAAGCCACTTCAGAGATATTAGTCCATCTTGCGGGTGTTTGGATGGCCTCAGACCTCCACCCAGATGGACATGCATGGTAGACCGCCAACTGACTGACCCTGACTCTTCTCAATATGAAAATGGAGTGAATAGTTCCAACATCAATACTGTGTCATGTTATTTATGGTCCCATTTCATCACTGACTCACCATGTTTGAGACACAAAACTGAACAGCAGTTTGGCATTCTAACACATAACTCAGTTCACAGTAGACCTGCAGGTATCAATTATTTTTGTAATAGATTAGTCTGCTGACCATTTTCTTCAATTCAATTTCATTAAATGATTATTTGAAAAGGGGGGGTTAAAATGTCTATAAATAATAACTTGTCCTTTATTCCAGAACCAGCGGTAACAACAACCACAAAAAGTCTAAATGTTAAAGGATATATATGTATGTATATATATATATGCAAGAAATAAGCACAATAACAATTAGAAAGGATATATAAAAATATCTATAGATAGAGCATAAACAACAAACCAGTCCAATGACATCTACAAACAATCTGTCAGGTCAGTCTTCAACACATTTGGATCCAACTTATTTACTTAGACCAATTGAACATGGAACTAACATCCAACTGAAACAAATACACACTCAGATTTATAATGTTTGAGTTAAAGCTTCACAGTTTAAAGGAGTAAGTGATGGTTCCAGTGGAGAAAAGTCAACATATGGACATTTTCTGCCTTTTTGTCCTCGTCTCTTCTGAGCTACGCTCCATGTTGTTTGCATTGATCCTGGCGTCATGTGCATCACAGTAAGTGTCCGTGTGAAACACAACAGTGGAACCAATGTTTAGCAGCAAAGAAATTAAGGAAACAAGGCTTTGGTTCAGGAAAATTGTAATCCATTTTTTAATTTTTTTGCGATTCGAGTTGATTTATCGATTAATCGTTTCAGCTCTTGTTCACAGTATGTTCACATGTTTTCATCAACAACTCTCCAACATATACAGTATGATGCTTTTAGAAACAAATATGTGCATTTGCTTCATGCACACTTTAAACCCAGGCTGAACACTTAGATTTACTGTGAACTGGTTGAATAGATTCTCTGACTTCTGACATTTCTTGGGCTCTGTGGTAAAAGAGATGATAACAAAACATTCCAGTTGCTTAGGGTGTTGCTGCAGTTATCATAACTTGGTTTGATAAGGTGTTCATTTTCCGTAGAAGTTGCCTGGAGGTCTATTTGTGACATCCTGACACTTTGGTGGAAGTTATTCACTCGATGCACATTGGCAGTGATGAGGTAGCAGCATCAAGTAACAGCAACTGTTAAAAGACAGACCTGTTCAAATACGCCAAAGGACGCTGTCCAATCATTCTATGTCTTTATGAGGCTGTAATCTTTCTGTGCGATATCAGTGATGACTGCCGCCCTCCCACAAACCACTCTGGTAGACACATTGGGGTCACATCTAAAAGTCAAGCTTTCAAGTCAAGATTATTTTTAATCTTCTATGCAGGAAGAAGGCAGGCAATTCCGAACTATCTAGTCCGTGACATTTTTTATGTATATATTTATATTTACTTATTCCCAGTTTATCAATTAGGAAAACACACTTGAAAGCAGATTTATCCCAGAGACTTTGACAGCAAGTGTGTTAAAAAAGCACAAACAGCCACAAATACTGCAGATGTGAAAATGGTGCAGACAAGATTTTATAACTTGAATTAGAAAACCCAATTCACCATGGATCAGATATTTTAAAAGGACCACTTTCTGGTTTCTGTGTTTAATACTTGGGCAAAACACAACTTAGCTTGTTTCTGTTCAAACATACTTCAGATGTAACTTTTATCTGGTGTCCTGTTGGGTGTTAGAAGTTCAATCATTTCAGCTAAATAAAAAGAATGTTTTGCAAATTGTTTGATATATTTAGTTATATGCAATAGATCAGATCTGCTTTAACATTTATTCAGATATTCTACTGTCACTTTACACATGGCATTGGTTGCATCTCATCATGCATGTGATCACTCATGACCTCGGCCCAGTTCCACGGAACAGATTTAACTGTGAACCGAAGCCTAAATGTAAAACAAAGAGTTTTCACTTCTAGAGCAGCTGATCAGAGTGACTTTAGTCAAGTCTGAGTATGGGTTCAGCATGTATGAAAACACGATGGAGCTGTAAAGGATAATTGTATTCATACTAATAATGCTAAGTGCCATACAAAAGAATCCCTGCCGTGTATAATAGTTCAGAGTTATACCTTATTCAACTTACGTCAGTACATTATTGCATTAAATACACAGCCTAGCCAAACCAAAGTCCCCACCTTTAGTACTTAGGTTTTTCCTCTGCTAAACTCCAACATGTGTGTGGATCGTGGTTGTATCCATGCATCAGATACTGTATGTACTGTCATATCATCTGTATGAATGACAACATAAAGCAACCACTCAGACAGCTTCTGCAGACAAATTAAATGTGTGTTTGAAGAAAATCTGTTACCGAGTAGGGCAGCTTCAACAGCATTCACATTATGAAACCAAAAACCCTGTGTGTCCCTCATTTTATGTTTAAAAACTGAGAGTTTTTACCAGACCTGATGTGTGGAACGGGGGCCTAGACCTCACTTCCCTGCTCTTTATGCAAATACAAGCTCAAGTATTGTAAAACACAACACAGGCTCTGGTTTCCTGCAGGCATTTTGGATGCAACACAAGCTGTAAAGTCTAACAGACTGTCTTTTTCTTTTTTAATTTCTATCAATGTTTCTGTCAAGTATACATTCGAGTATGTTCAACCATTTTATAATATAACAATATATTCATGTTACTTTCATGGTTCTAGATTATTCATCTAAAGTGTTATCGCATTTCAGTCAGAGCAAGGGCACTTCTGTTAATGTCTCAGGGATGAAATAACTAAGAGCACAAATAAGGCTTCACTCATGACTTTAACATAAACCAGGTACTACTGAGAGAAAATACACTATTATGGCTCATTTGGAGAAAAACTGTACTGGGCATCATTACAGTGAGCTTATTCAGGACTACACCTACGGTATCGAACGCTCCTAGTATATGTTCTTGGCATTCACCAGGTCACCACTGACCCATTTAAGGCTTAGAATCTGTGTATCATTCGTTCTTTTCATATTCAATTGAGAATCCACAATCGGAAAATGAAAAAAATGACTTGTTATTCCATTATTCATGTACAAATCAAAAAACAAATCGCTTTTCATTCTTTCAATTGTACAGACATTAAAAATTGGAAATAAGCAAATGGACCAAATGTAGGGTTTCATGTTGACATTTTTAATATCCGATTTGGTCTGACCCGGAAGCTACTGACTTCTTCGTGTTTAGAGCTGGACAGTCGTGGGTTCGCCCAATGCATTCTGTGCTAATGGAGAATTTCCTGTTATTCAAATGCGTTACTCTCAAGGAAGACAACATGACAACTGAAAAAATCATCAGGATCTTCCAGGTATTGTTATTTTATCTAAAACAGTGCAGCCATGGTAGACAGTCTAAGTAGAAACCACATCGCATACTGTAACACACAAAGAAGTTAATAATGTCTCCCAAAATACTGGTCCTATCAACTTGTCGTTTTTCCTAGTCTCTTCCTTGTTCAAAAATACATAAGTATAACAAACTGCAGCAGTCAACTCTGTATGGATTTTGTGTTATGCCTGAGACACACACACACACGCACACACCCACACACACACACACACACACACACAGAGTCCACTTCCTTTTTATTATTATGATTACCATCTACCCAAGCAGTGAACAGATTTTGATGTAGGTTTAAGCAGTTCTGTGAAAGGTTTTGTTTTCTCTCCTGAAAACGAGTCTTTACAAACCATCATAGTCTCCTTAGAGTAAATCTGTTTGGTTTACCAATTAAATGATTAAGGATTGCGGACTGTTGTTACCTTTGTGGTTGAGTAGGGAGTGCAGTTTTTCAAAGACTTCCAATTTACACAGTTTGGAAGCAAATAAGAGCCCCTGGCTTTAAGCACCTTTTTTCACTCTTCTCTATATTTTAGCACACTCATTTACCTCAAGTGTTCCACTCCATTGACTTGGCAGACCTGATACTGTCAGCTCTGTGGCAGTGAGACACGCTTAACCACAAACCCACATGCAAACCTAGACCTGCTCTCCTCTAGTGCTTGGAACTGAGCATCAGTGGCAAAAAGGGGGAAAAAATGTTTGTGTATTGCAAAATGCACTTTCACTAACAATCCTCTACTGTGCTTCAGACAATGGGGCTGGAATTAACCAACTGTCTTAGAATTAACCTAAAATGAACACAGTTTTGTGTAATCTTAGTTTTACAGTTAACCCATAAAAACCCAGAGCTACTTTTGACGCACTTCCCACATGAAATTTTCAGTCTATTCAACCTTTCCTAAGTTATTTATCACCATTTATTCTAATATTATCCTCTGTATTTTGTATTTTTCACTGTAAACCATGTATTTTCCCATATTTAATTTATTTTTAATTTAGATGGTCATGAAAACTCAACTTTGCTGAAAAACATTTTTTCTTCAGTTTTCTCTGTTTTGATGTAATAACCTTTGAAAAAACCCTAACATTAACTGAACATAAACCCTGTGTGTCCACCCGCTGTCATTGATCCAACTCCATGGGTTTTACTGGTGAATAAATGTTGTAGAAAATCACTGTTTCCACATAAACTGTGGGGTCTCTGAACGTCCAAATGGCTCATATCTGATGACCATGAAAATGACAAACTGCATTTTACACTAATTATTTTCATGTATTGATA
>JAPTMW010000015.1:1895102-1905329 GCA_029822955.1 Ostorhinchus angustatus | reverse complement strand
GATAGATAGATAGATAGATAGATAGATAGATAGATAGATAGATAGATAGATAGATAGATAGATAGATAGATAGCCTTAGTAACTGATCCAGAGGGTCTCTCCTGGATCACTTTAGCTGGGCCCAAAGCCCAGATAAAGGAGGACAGTTGGAATTACAACATAAAAAAAAATAAAGAATTGACAGTTCATTTGCACTTTTAAACATATTTAGGCTCTCATGTTTTGTTTCTAACACTATGTTATTCCTCTTTCCTACATTGTTCATTACAAATACATGCCCTTTTACAGTTATACAAATTGGCTGATTATGTCATTTAGGAACTAAGCCAATAGGAACTTTTCTTTGCTGTTGAGCTGGAAACACTGTTTTTTCATCACAGTGTCAGAAATGAGCTTCCACAGTTACTGTATGATCCAATTTAACTGAGCATAGTTCTAAGTGATGTGGACCCTCGTTATTATGAATATGAGTTAAATGCATCTGTTTCTTCCCAGGGGTACATTTTCGTACATTAAACGTGTGACCCAGAAAGCAGGGAAAATGGAGTATGCAGCTAAGTTCATCTCCACAAGAGCCAAGAGGAAGGCGTCTGCTCTGAGGGAGATGAGGCTGCTTTCCAAACTGGACCATGAGAGGATCCTTTACTTTCAGGATGCCTTCGAGAAAAAGAATGCAGTTGTGATCATCACTGAAAAGTATCCTTAATGTAGTCTATCATAGAATGGAATTTAAAGAGGGTCCAAGTGTAACACCTGCAAGGCCCAAATGGAGTTGGATTTGGCAAATGAATAAATACTTTGGAGTAACCAGCTGATACTAATATAACCTAGTTGTAGAATGTGGACTGACCTGTGATCTGCTAAGGTTAACCTCCTCAGACCCAGACGTGTTTACTGTCCATGTTGGTGGAAAAGAGTTTCACAGGTTTCTAAAAAAAAAAAAACTGTCCACAGCAGAGGACATTCCATACATTTTTTTAATAAAAATGCATCAGAAAAAACTGTTGCATCATGATGTTTCCAATATAGGCAATTGTTTGATTTAAAAAAGCCAAACTTGTATTTTCCTGGGTCTCAGGAGGTTAAATATCTCCTTAATCAAACCATTTTTTTAAAATTCAAAATGCATTTCCACTTCAGCCTAATTTTGAGAAATAAAATCAATCTAAAAAAAAATCTAGATAAGTTTTTTCAGAATTCATGCATGAAAGAGTTAATATAAAATGACGTGTGCACCAGTACTTTGAAAGCATTACAAACAAATCAAATCAAATCCAGCCTTAATAATGTAAAAAGATGCCACGAAGAGCTGCTTGACAGATTTACAAAAAAATCTACAATAATGGAGTCAGATGTAAGTGTGTACAAGCCACATCAATTTCACATGATGTTTTTATGTTTTGTATTTAAGTGTCTGATCATTAGTATCTGTACTATTATCCTTTGGGACTACCAGGTACGTTCATGTATAAGGCAACTGCTTGAAGGAGTTGACTACCTTCATCACCTCAACATCTTGCATCTAGATGTCAAGGTAACGCTAGATGTCCATCCTTCCACACTCACACAAAGAATGTAGAAAAAGGAAATGAAAAGAAAATGAATGAGTGTGTCACAGACCCATTTTCAACCAGTCTTTGGACTGATACACACACAGTGACAACCTTTCCTTCTTCTTCGTAGCCTGATAACATCCTTATGGCCGATTCACAAAGTGACCAGATCCGAATCTGTGACTTCGGTAACGCAGTGGAGGTTACACCTGATGAGGCCCAGTACTGCAAATACGGCACACCTGAGTTTGTTGCACCTGAAATCGTCAATCAGACCCCTGTATCAAAAGCAACTGACATCTGGTAAATGGATTCACAGTAACAACAAATAACAGATTTAATTGAGCTCCGTCTTTGATTGACTATGTTTTTCCATTGTTCTTTCCTTTTTTAGGCCAATTGGAGTTATCACCTATCTGTGGTGAGTAGAATCATTTGAATTTGTTTTTCTAATGTTGAGACTGATTCCACCCAAATGCACCACTGAACAACAAAGGAAAGTATTCCTGTCTGTGTCCATCAGACTGTTTATTATTTCCACCTTAGAACCACATATATACACAAAACACTGTATTGAGACACAAAATTAGAACAGCAATTTGTACAATATGTACTAGACAATGTAAGATCAATATGATATTTAAAGAAATAAAACATAAGTGTGCAAAAAGTATGGTGTGTGATTATAATTACGTGGTTATAAGGTGGAGTACCGTATATAAGGTGCTGTATTGATCATTTCTTTCCTGTTTCTTTTTATTATACTTGCACAGAGTGACTGGAACACTCAATGAGATTAATAAAGTATTCTGATTTTGATGTTGATACAAGCTTGTCTTTTCACATGTACCTCATTTAACCTAGTTGTTGCTTCTACTTCAGTCTGACAGGAGTCTCTCCGTTTGCTGGGGAAAACGACCGCAGCTCTGTTCTGAACATAAGGAACTATAATGTAGCCTTCGAAGAGAGCATGTTTGCTGATCTATGTCGCGAGGCTAAAGGTTTCATCATCAAGTTGCTGGTGGCAGACAGGCTGTGAGTAATTGAATATGATACTGACTGTCTGAAGGCCACAAAAGTCGCTCACACATATTCACACGAATTTACATAAATATTCAGTAACCACACAAATGTATATGTCCACTGTGGGATTCACAATAAATGTGTTTTGCCACTACTAGCTAGCTTACAATCTCTTGGATGATGCAAAATGAATGATTTTTGAAACTAAAAAAGGATTTTTACACCAGTAAAAAGCTCCAAAGCATATGCCATTGAGTTATAATTATTTTGATGAACAACACTGCCCCAAAAAAAGAAAAAGAATATCAAGTTATTTCATCTATGTTTTATAATGTTGTAAATCCTCTTCTTAATAGTGAGACACAGATACAGAGAAGTCATCAGCTTTTGCTGTTAGTATAATACTAATGCTTTCATACATTACTTTATATACACCTTACATAGAGTCATGTCTCATAGCTCACCTGTAACACTAAGCCTCATTACAGAGACACGTACAGTTTATGACAGCTACATAGCCTGATTCTCCTGATAACATTATACATCATGCCTACTCATTTCCTTAAAGACTTATACTGGTTCTAATATCTTATTAACTTTGCTTTAGGAGACCTGATACTCAGGAATGTCTCAGACACCCCTGGTTCAAGGTACGATAAGTTATCTACAGTGATAAAATCAACTCTAAATTAGCAGTGCATTCTCTCTTAATTCATCTTAATTGACGACACTGAGCACAGTCCGAAAATGTACTTATTCTCATTGCATTACATGTTTTTTTATATAGACTCTTAGCAAGGGGAAAGCTATAATTACAGAGGCCCTGAAGAAGTTTGT
Source organism: Ostorhinchus angustatus (assembly GCA_029822955.1). NCBI lineage: Eukaryota > Metazoa > Chordata > Actinopteri > Kurtiformes > Apogonidae > Ostorhinchus > Ostorhinchus angustatus. The sequence goes on along the minus strand of JAPTMW010000015.1, from coordinate 1,901,916 downwards.
GTCACGCAGAAAATGGCAGGTGAGGTTTTTTTTTTGTTTCAAAATTTGTAATTCTAGTTTGTAATCCATAATCTTGTTGTTATTTTAATATCATCATACAATTTAATTGTAACTTTTTTCTTATTGCTTTTTCAGCGTTCTTTAATCAGCTATAAATCAAAAATGGTAATGAGGTCCATCCCGGAGTTGTTGAATGATACGTCCAGCCATATCTCCATCGCAGTTCCAAGGCACCTTAAAGAGGGCTCACCTTTGCCATCATCATCTTCAGACTCTGATGAAGACATTGATGAATTACCCTTCATTCCAATGCCACTTAACATGGAATTTTCTGGATCGAGGATGTCACTTAATGAAATTCAGACCAATGAGCAGGAAAAAGGGAAACAGAATGGAACCGGTAAATGGTCTGAGTTTCCTGTCCAGGACTCATCAGAGTGTGAACCCATGGAAACGGATAAAGAAGGCACTGAATTAACAGGTAAAGGACGCCTGAGAAAAATGTCATCCCAAGACAATGACAGAGGTGCCTCTGGGGAAGAAACTCCTGCTGATCTGCCACAGAAGTCAGAACTGTCAAGGAAACCTCTACGCAGGGGTTCGAGCATGGAGTCAGACAAACCGGAGGGTGGGCATCGAAGAGGGGAGCTGAGACGTGGGGGTTCAGCTGACAGTGCACTGCTGCTGCGGATTACACCTGAGGAAGGAGCTGGAGAGGGAAACCCAGATGAGGGCAAAAGGGTTCTCAAAAAAGCTGTTTCTATGGAATTACCAAGGAGGAGCACCAGCCCAGGAACTGCCATGATGAGTCAAGAAGATTACGCTCTGAAATTGGAATTGATGAGACAACGGCTGCTTCGCGGTGGCTCTGTGGACAACAAGATGAGTGGACTGCGGGGACCTCTGTTGGAGACTTTAGGAATGGGAGATGAAAAACGTGCAATAATGTCAGATCGCTATCCCCGAATTGCGCGTTTGGGTCCTCCTCCACTAATTAGAGCTGCATCCAGTGATTCACCAAGAGATGAAGCTCCAAAACCCAAAGTGCTGCGTAAAAGTGCTTCTTTCAGTCAAGGTGATTCAGAACCCATAGCTTTACACCGCCGTTCAGGAGCTCCTTTGGAGATTCCCCTAGCAACAGTTGAAGAGAGACGACTTAAGGAAGCTATATCTATGTCATCTCTAACTGAGCAAACAAAGTTAGACTCCCGTCCAGTGACCCCCAGAGACCCTTCACCAAAACCACCAACTCCAGAATCTCTAGTGGAGGACAGTCCCACCAAAACAGAAAGTGAGGAATCTTTCATGGATAGAGAGCCAAAACTTGATGAGACTATAAATGAAAAAATGGACGGTCTTACTACAGATAGTAATTTTGATGAGAGATCAAGCACAAGTGGGTTTTCAGAAAAGGACATGAGCATATCAGAAGAACCAATGATGGAATCAGAGTTTATTGGCCAGAGAGTCCCCACACCTCCTCTTGTGGCTCAAAACTCTGGGCAACCAGAGAAAATGGAGGAAGAAGGAGCAGAAAATAGGCAAGAAGTAAAGGAAAAGGTAGCGGAAGAAGTAACGGAAATAACTGACAGAGTTGCTGAGACAAGTGCTAAAGAGAATGTAGAAATAGCCAAAGAAAAGGTAGAAGAGGAAGTAAGCATGCCTGCTAAATCATCTGAGATGTTCATAGCCGCTAGTTCTGTTTTGTTGAGACCAACAGAAGAATATCCCAATGCCCCTGAAAATGGTGCGTCAACCTACGTAACCCCCTCACCTGCTGCAAAAACTGTTCTTCCAGATGGTAGGACTTCAGCTTATGCCAGTATTATGCAGACCATAATGGTCCCATCACTTCATCCTTCTCATGAAACACCTTTAGACCCCTCCTCACCCATTACTGCTTCAGTCAGTTCAACGTCTGCTGTATTAACTGAACCATTTGTACCTACATCTTCAACTACCACCAAATCTTCTGTTGTACCTGGTCCACAGCCAGTCATCATTTCAACCACTGAGCATCCTGCTGTGTACTCCAGGGTGGCATCACCAGAAATGATAACTAAAGAGCCCAGTCCACCAAAGACCGCCACACATTCCTCTTCACAACAAGACCTCTCAGCAGGAGCTGAGTTTGAAGACATTACCTCAGAAGAAGTATTTGAAGCCCGGTTCAAAAAGCGTGAGTCTTCCCTTTCAAGAAGTCTGAAATTTCTGTCTCGAACAAAAAATGAAGACAAACTGCATCCACCATCTTCAGACACTACAGAATCAGGTGAAGAGATATATAGACCTGGGCCAATTGGTGCACCACTTGAACTGGCACCAAGGAGACTTGAGGAGAAGTCAAAATCAGTACAGGATCTTCGTGAGGCTCAAAAGGACCAAGGTTTTATGAGAAGGCTTTCCATGCGCCTGAAAAGAACACCATCAGCGGAGCGCAATGATGAAATGACTAAAGAGGAAGATTCATTTGCTTCTAGACATAGGCTTTCCTGGACTCTTGGTTACAGAGGGTCACAAAACAAAAAAGAGGTAGAGATGACATCTGTGGATGGCGGAGGTGGTGCTTCTGTGGAAAAAGATGATAAGGAGCTTAAGAAATCTAATGAATCACCAGTCTTGGCAATGCGTAGGAAGATTGAATCAACAGTAGCGGGCATTTCTACCAGAATTCGCAGTTACTCTGAGGAAAGGAGGGCATCAGAGGACAAGGACACAAAAAGAACACCCATTCTCTCCATGCTCCGTCGTTCAACATCTGAAAGCCGTGGTTTGAAGGTTACCAGTGTTCCTCAGAACCAGTTGGCATCTCAGGCTAGTAATGGTGCATCATCAGAGTCTCTGGACTCTATGTCCAGCCTGAAATCAGATACATCAAAAGGTGCCCAACAATCATTTACGCCTCTTATCACAATTTTTGTTAGTATTTTGTCAAATCCATAATGAATGATTAAAAGAGTTAATGCTATTTTCTTTTGAAGGTGTTGAGGGTGAACGTAGGTCCCGCTGGGACCGGTGGGGCTTGACAAGAGGCAGGCGAGACAAGACGGTGTCACAGCCTGACATACCGACTGCAATCTCCAGAGACAGTAGTTCCCTACGTTCACGTCAATACTCAAAATTGGCCTCTGGTGAGCTAAACATGTAGGAGGAAAATGAGACTTTCCATACCTGAACATCAAAGTCAAAACCAAGGTTCATGTGTTTTTTACATGATATACTTTTGGTCCAGTTAGTTTTTCTTTCAGACTATGATTTTGGAAATAGAGTAAAGTTGTGTGACATCCTCCCATCCTTTACCAGCCTGTGCTCCCTCTATCTGACATTGATTTGTTTATAGACATTGGTTTATTGTCAATTTGACTCAGTTTTAGTGTTCTCCATTGTTCATTTTCTTATTATTTAGTTTTTTGCTACAATTCATTATTATGAAGTCTGAACCATCAAGAGTTTTTCCTTAAAAGAAAAGAATAACAATTCTTTTTTATCCAGCCTGGACCACCTCTTTTGCATTGCCCAGAGTCTGGTTGCTTCACACTGTGCACACTGTTCAAATTTGGTTCAGAACAAACTTAAAAGAGAGAAAATCCAGATGAATGAGGTAGGGGTGCAAGTCAACTTCAATAATATAGTAAAAGCGTATGGGATAGAAGTTGTTAATGTTTATCAGTTACAAGTATGGATTAACCCAATTCATGGGAAGTAGTCTGTTGAAATAAGTCTGTCATTGGAGGTTGCCAATGACGTAGCAGCTACACGTAAAAATGGCCATGATTTTTTAGGTAAGGACTGTCAGTGCATCTTTGAGGTCTTTGGCTTAGCAGCACCCTAAACGATTATGACTTGTTTAAATGAATACAAAGGAACCAAAACGCTTTCACCTGTGTTGCAGAATGATGCTGTGGGGAAAGGTCTGGATGAACGCAGTATGATAAAGACTTTACATATGACTTAATTAATCCAATCCTCTTTTTTCCTCTAGATTTCCCTCCAGTATTCCACATTAAACTGAGAGATCATGTCCTACTGGAAGGGGATCCGGTCACCCTGAGTTGTCTACCAGCAGGCAGCCCCCATCCTCACATCTCCTGGATGAAGGGTGAGATCTAAATAAAGCAGAGTCACCTGATATCATATGGTGCAATGGTAGCATTGATGGCTAGTCAGAATTACTTCACTTGCTAATAATAATTACTTGACTACAGAGGCATAATTACAGTGCATATTTCAGCGGTGTGTGACTTGTGTAGTTAGTTTTACAGTTGAACAGATGTGACTAGAATATTTGTTACTGTCTTAGTAGAACTTCCAACTAGTGATGGGTCGTGCTCAGGAGAGCTGGCTCCCATCGAGGAAGAGCCGGCTCCCCACCTTTTTCCCCCTTTCGCTGCTCAGCTCTCTCGCTCTCAGTGGCTTAGCACTGCTCACTGCAGAACTTTGTTTTGATATGTCACATGTCCATATCCTCACATGTGATTGGCAGCACAGCAGCCATGCAACCAATCACATGTGAGGATACAGATCATTACATTCTGTGAAAGCAGAGGGTGGTGCTGACTAAGTGAGACAGCGGTGAGAAGAAGAGTCCAAGTATGTCACAAAAACTGGTAATAAATATAAGTGAAAAAAAAAAAAAAAGCACTATCTAACTGCAGTTTAAAGACAGTGGCAATAACAGAGCAGCTAAGTCAGGCTAAAACATTAGGTTATGAATGATACTAAATTAAGAGCCAGTTCTCTGAAAAGAGCCGAACTTCCCATCACTACTTTGAGCTGTTTGATTAGACATGTAAGCTAAAATCTACATCTTTAAATATGCACATATTGTTCTTCAGATAAGAAGCCTCTGGAGATTGATGCCAGAATGAACATGATTGCCTGCCCTGATGGCCGACAGCTGCTGATGATCATGCAGACCACCAAGAAGGATGCAGGAGTTTATGAATGTGTTGCTACAAATCCACTGGCAGCTGTGTCCAGCTCCTGCACAATCTCTCTAGCTCGTAAGAAATCAGACATTCCCTCTTTTTAATTCAAAAGCAACAACCTATTTTAAGATCAGTTAATGCTTTTTCATAGATATAAGCTTCATATTAGTAATATCACGTTACACTTGCTTTTGCAGGTCTTCCTAATCGACCGGGTACTCCTGAGGTTCCTCAGAAGTACAATAACACAGCTTTGGTCCTGTGGAGGCCCTCAGATACAATGGCACCATGCACATACTCTCTGGAGAGGAGAGCAGAGGGTGTGTGGATCAGTACTGTCATGTAGTGTTGCCTTTTTTTTTTTTTTTTTTTACAAAAAAAAACAACAACTTTGGTTTATACATTCATGCTGCTACTGTTTTTCCCCCTCAGGTGACACCAACTGGTTGATTGTGGCCACGGGGGTTGCTGATTGTTATTACAATGCGGTGGACTTGCCAGCAGGAGGCGCCTTCAGGTTCAGGGTCGCATGTGTCAATAAAGCTGGACAAGGTCCCTACAGCAACCTGTCAGAAGTCATACAAATAGATATGTCAGGTTTGTATTGCCTCTGATGTCAAACCCAAAACTTTAATCACAGTTCTCACATGAAATTTTCCACGTTACTTATTTCATATATGTATCAGGAGAAATACTGTATATGTGAACTACAGCAGTGCAGTGAAAATAAATAATCCATCTCCAAAAACACATTTAAAAGCAACAGATTAAGAAATTAATTGAATAATCTACGTAAATAAATTTTTATGCCCATATAGTGACTATTTGAGTTTTAAAGTTTATCATGTAAAATCTTACATGATAGGGGATTGAACAGCAGAATTTAAATATAGTATTCAGATAATATTTTTTATCTACAGAGGGAGCAGGTTGCCTATGTTGAACCACCATATTTGTATAGATGCTCAGAGCACATTTCCTTTTATTCTCTTTGATTCCATTTTGCGAGCCTTAAAGGCTTCAAGGTTCCGTGTAATATTGATATTCCAAATTATCAATGATAGGTGGAAGTTGTGATCCAGAGGGCAGCCTTGGCTACCAGAACCACCCAAAAAAAATTACTACGTTTTCAGACTCACTAATCAAAAACTTAAAGCTCATTATTTATGGACATGTGGGTCATTAGACCAATAAGTTTCCTCCTTTAGACACTCACAGTGTCTTCTAATCTTCATAGGTACTGCAACAGTCGATAGCTCTATTAGTTTAACAGTTAGTAAGATGGTAAGTATATTATTTAGTAATTATAGGTAGTTATTTCTTATCTGAAACACAGCCAAGCTGTTCATTTTCACCACTTAGTTGTGGTCATATTCAATCATTTGTGACACATTGACCCATGGCTGGGAGTAGACGCAGTTCATATGTCTGCAACGCAGCACAGAGACATCTTTGATGTAATGTCACAACTGGTTTGTTGTTTTTTTTTTCAAAAATAATTGTAAGTCTTTTGAATGTTTTGATTATTCATCCTTGTATTAATTATACGATTATTAAATTACTTTTGGTAAATTGACACTTTAAATGAAAAAGTAACATGTTTTATTGTTTATTGTGAATGATTTCTCATGGTCCACTTGCTGTAGTTCACAGCTGTCAGTGTATTTAATCCGAAAATTATGACATGTACAGAGTTTGCAGACCAAAATTAATGAAATTAATTAATGAAATATACAATCATTTTGTCCAAATGACCACCTTTTCTTAAATAATGAATATCTGGCATTTAAGAACAAATTTGTTGGTATCAGAGGTCCTTGCCTCTGAGGTCCAGTAAGTGAAAATAGAAGCTCTTGATGTAGTATTTGACATAGGGTCTTATTAAA
>JAPTMW010000015.1:1377992-1388054 GCA_029822955.1 Ostorhinchus angustatus | reverse complement strand
TAATGTGATTATAAACAAGATGAAAAATAAATGTCAAACTTGCAAAAACACTTATCTACTGTGGGGGTTGAATAATTGAATCATTTTGAACACAACTGTAACTCCAAGCACTCGTGCTGTAATGATTTTATTTGGATTTCCTCAGATGATTTCTATGTAATGGAATTCTATGGTATTCTTATTTTGTTTAATCTGTGCACATTTTGTGAATCTTCAGTTCTGTTTCTTGGATGAAAAGATCACTATCTTTACTTTTATCTTTGTGCATTATTAAAAAGGATTAGTCCAGGTTGTTCCATCTTACCTCCCTCTTTCCAACAAAGACTGGAAGACTTTTGTTTTGTGAACCCCCTATCCAAAAAGTGCCTTCTTATACAGATGACTTAATTAATCCCCAGTGGGAAATTCAGCTCAAACATTGCCAGAAGTATTCAGTTAATTATTTACAGATATAATATTTGTTTGTAGCAATATTGAATCAAAAATGCAGCTGCACCTGCCCATTGCACTCTTGCCCTGTTCAGGCCTGTATTAAGTTCATCTGCATTTTGGTCATTTACCTGGACCTCTCTTATTTCCAGGGCTAAACCCCCTAAGATGTGTTAAAACCCAGTCACTCAGAACACTGTGATCTGGGATACATGTAGCTACTTTATTTTAGCAGTGGGTATAGGGTCCTGACCCACGTTGACGGAGTACCTACTTAGTAGTTTTGAACACATACATATATTGCAAGTGCTTCATAGGTGAGATGCTCCTTCACTGGAATGATTGAAGATCCAATCATCACCAAAGCCTGCATCATGCAAAGAACCAATGAAGACAAATAAATGGTCAGTTTTGCCACATTGATATTTATTATGCATTGATTTATTCATACTGTCAACTTGTTCGTGGAGTAAAAGGCAAGGCAACATTTGACCAGTGAATGAGATCATTTCTCTACAACCATTAACTTGTACACATTAAAGGCAGAACATTATTTCTTTCAGCATTAACTCTTGTGATGCTTTTTGTGTGATGGGATAGAAAGCTGTTAAACTTTACAGCATTGGCTGTGTCCACTGCTATGAGGAGGTGAAAGCTTGCGTTTGAATGGGCTGGTTTGTTATAGAGAAGTGAGAGGGAAGGAGAGCTAATCATGACTGTTCTATCAAAACATGCTTTCTTAAAGCCTGTTGTGAAGTGTTGTAGTAGAGCTGTCCACCAAAACACCAGCTGTGAACAGGGCCTCAGATGTATTGGTAACTGTATTTGTAACCTGTAGTGAATGCACATATAGATGCTCAACTAAAACTAAGCACAAAAAGTGAGGAAATTTGTGTTTTTTTTTTATTGTAACAATGCTTCTTGTCAGTAAATGTTATACTGTTGAAAAGCCTGATTATTTGGCTTTAAATGGTGCTACATTTTTAAGGAACATGTATTTGTGGGATGAGTATGTGGATTAAAAGGTTTGCCAAATTTTCTCTGCCAATGCCATTCAGCTTTTTTTTTTTTTTTTTTTTTTGCTCTTTTGTGTTGTTTGCTTGACTGCACAATTGAATTGTGAAGAAACAAGACATATTGACAATTTAACAAACAGGAGCCTTGGTAGTGCTTCCAATGTCTGGTTTTTCCAGTTGGGGAACTGCTACCACACCATCCCACTGCCTCCAAAGGCAGTACTCTATCAGTATCGTTTCTCCACACTTTGACCCTCATAACACCCTCATAACGTTCCTCAGCATGTTCAGATTCAGACACCAGAGGGTCAACACCTAAAGGCCCATTTATGCTATACGTTAAAGATACATGATATAAAGACGGAGCATTCTGTCCATCCTTTGTGTTTATTACGTTTCCTGGGACCTTGCAGTTGCGATTGCAGTACCATTGGGAACCGTGATTAGGTTAATTTTCAGAAATGGTGGAACTTTTCAAAGAGTGGCTGAGTTAGTGATAACTACTGACATATTTATGGTGGTCAGTACTTATATAGTGCTTTTCCACACTTTTATGGTGCCCAAAGCGCTTTACAAAGCCTCACATTCACCATTCATGCACACATCAGTAGGTGACAGGCCCTACTGGGAGCAATTTAGGGTTCAGTGTCTTGCCCAAGGACACTTCGACATGTGAACAGTTGGAGGCAGGATTCCAACCGCCGAGCCTTCAGTCATTGGACGACCCGCTCTACCAACTGAACCACAGCCATCCCAAAATCTATCAATAACTACCCTTCTCAATATCAACATTAGCATCCACTTTAGTAATACCTCCTCTATCATCGCAATGTTTGCTATTATTAATGTTCTTCTCAAAAAACTTTACTCTTCCTTGTGGTATTCAGCCAGTTAATTAAGAGCGGCACCCACTGGTGGATTGACAAATGGTCATTCCTAGGCAATGGACTCATCCAAGTATGAAGGCAGGGACACTTGACACTGTTTAAAACGGACGTACCTATATACATACCTAAAGCGAGCATGAATGGACCTGAGGGGTCAACACATGAGGGGTCAACTTCTGCTAGGACAAGAAACAAAAAACAGGAGTCAATGGCAACAGCAAAAAATAGCTATTTGGCAAATCTTTCACGAGCACAACCCTTTTACTCAGCTCTGCTATTCATCCCACAATGACATTTTCCTGACAAATGTGGCCCCATTAAATGAACAGGTTTTCCAATGGTTTAACATTTTATAAGATGAAATGCGTATGATTTTATGGCACAAACTGGCACAAACATTCAAGTATGAAACCTGAAATATAAATGAAAATCTGGTATTATATTACTTGTTTAGTACATATATAAATATTATTCACATTTAAAATAGAGTTGCACATGATGTTGGTATTGATGTGACATGAGATTTACTGTGAACAAGTAGCATTGTTACAATGAATTAATAATCTTCCAAACACAATTTTCTATACTTTTTGTGCTCAGTTTATTTCTAAATAAAATATTCAAAAATGAAGCAGCATTTTATTTAATTTTAATTGCACTACCTAATCTGCACCAGGAACCTACAGTTTGTCTTTGATATATATGACGTACATATGTTGGCGACATACCCTGCACATGGGGAGTAATTTTATGTCCAAAGGAACACCTTTAATTTTTTTACTCCCAGCAGCAGACCTGACAGCTAGAAGTTACTTGGTCACTATGGGTCGATTTGGGTCATTGATGAAGCAGACCTCTGTTTGCAGAGGAATGTCCTCTATACATTCTTGTTTTTAGTGTATGTAATATAAATATTCATGGGGACTTTAAAAAGAATTTGTTTTTAAATCTTTGACCACAGCTGTAGTTTTGATACACCACTATACAAATGTTTCTTGCACAAATGATGATTTCTTGTTATTATTACTTAGATAAATGTTTGCAACTGAACTATGACCAAAGGTTGCTTTTCTTTCTGAACTGTATACTCACATCATTTAAGAGAATAAAGTCAGATTCACTTACATGATGTTTGCAGTTTCAGCCACTTTATTCCTGTTCATGTGTTCAGACTAAATCTTGGTGGATCTAGTGGCTGTTTTTGGTTTGAGGTATCTGGATATTTCCCCCTTGCTTCTTTCTTGCCCACATGGGGGTTGGATACACCCCTACTGTTTATTCCCTACTTCCTCTGGGGATTACTTGATATTTGGTAATGTTTTATAAAAATGTGGGTTGTGTCCTCAGGCGAGGTCTTGTTATTTTCATCACATCTGTACTTGTGTGTTGTTTTCATTCCTGGTGTTTGGCAATATACACTTATAATGTTTCACTGTGGCTTCAGGCTACAGTATTATGAGGTAATTCTCATACTGCTGAATGAGCTTTCCTTAAAAGCACATGTATCTTAATATTTAGCTTCAGGTTGCATCAGATTCTGAGAATATTACACAATGCAATTTCCCACCAAAGTTATTACTTTGGAGTTTTATTACCTTGGACTGAGTCGGTTCTGTTGTTACTTTGCCTGTTGGAGTCCCATTTTTGTTTAGAGCAGAGCACAACTACTGCTTATATCTTTTTTCCTTCAATAACAGTCCTTTCTGTTCATGTCATAGTCATCCTGGTTGTCTAACTGTATTCACCAAAGCTGAACCAATGCAGTCTACTTTTGTCAGTATCAGTAGCCAATAAACAGGCTGGAAATGTTATGTTTCAGGGTTTAGGTCTGTCCATCCTATTCTTGTCAACACTGTTTCTCTTTTAATTTCCTTGAATTTGACACTCGAACCATAGAATGTGTAGAAGTGAATGGAGTCATGGAGACGTCACCTATACATCTAATGTGATTGGACCCAGCCGTGAACATATTAGGACAAAAGGGAGAGAACATGAAGGATAGCTAATGCTAAACACTAGATTACTGGTAAAATGGTAGAACTGTTGATGTCATCAAAATTTTGTGTAAAAAAAAAATTAGACAGTCTTGGAAGTGAAGCTTATTAACCATGACTACAGTTGATTTTCTGTAGGGAAGCTACAATTTGAAATGCAGACCCGATCACCTGTTAGAGGCGCCGCGCCATGTAAAATGAACGACATCAGAACAACTATCTGGGAAAAATATTGCCTTTCTCTTGAAAATGTTAAATTCTACTTAAATTTGACTGAAGATTTGGATCCTGCAACAAGGAAGATCTGCCTTGGTTCTTTGTGGCACTTTGTTTTTAGGAGCCATTTTAAGGTTAATTGTAAGGTTTTCTCCTCAAACACGTTCCACCTCTGACAGTCTTTGCAGAGTTGCAATAGTTTACTGCTGTCCAAGATGATTGTGCTCAGATTCAGGCACCTTTTTCCAACAGTGTTTCAGCACTAAAAGGAAATTCTTAATTATAGCCCCAAACAGAGTTTCAGGGATATTAAGTTTTTGATCCGAACGCTGCCGCCAGATATCCTTCGTGTGAACGTGATAAGTTGAAAAACATTCGATTTAGAAATTCCATATTGTCCATATCAGTGAATATCATGGATAAGAATAACTGATTTGATTTTGGATGATTTACCATTTCTAGATTGCCCACAAGGAGCCGCTCAAAAGTTTAAAATCACTAAACACTCTTTTGTTCATATCTCTGGCAGTATTTGTTTGACTTCAAATCAAGTGCAAATGAAAGGTCATGACCTGGGGATGCCTCATGTCATGACATCATAGCTGTCTGGTTAAGGATTGGGGGTGTTCAGGTATATACCCCTAGCCGTCGCTTCCAATGGCGTAAGCCTAGTTGTTAAAATGAAGACAGACAAAAATACACTTAAAATGAAAAAAAAAAAAAAATTTCCTAAATGTTTTCACTACAAATATATGAATCTGATGGACAAACATATTTCAGATATTTACGAGATATTTTTCCAAATACATCGGAATACATAGATATATTATCTTGCTGTTAGATTACAAACTGTCTTACTATATTACCATGGGGGACTTTTACCATCTGGATGAGTCTTGATATGATCGGCTGGCTCTGATCAGGTACGTCACACAGCTGTTTCTTCCTCAGTGATTTTGGCTTAATGTTGTATGAAAACTTAAGTCATTTCTCTCATTGTCTTACTTTGGTAATAATGAACTATTCTGTTTGTTCTTGTTGTCTCTCCTCTCTGTACCTGTAGTTTACCCATGCTTCCTGACTTGATGGAGACCTGCATTGATGATGTCCTCAGAGCTCATGTGGCCCCCACAGTCATACCAGAGGCTTATTCCACCCCAAGTGTCAGCAGGGAAGATCCCCTCAGCCTTGCTGGTAAGGCTTCAGATAACCTCAGAACCACAAATCCAAATGGAGATGTTTAACAGGACTTGATGTAACAACCTGATGATTCAGGATGAGTAGACTGACATTTTTGAAGCCGTGAGTCTTGTTTTTTTTTACGCCAGCTGTAAGGATATTTCAATTAGCAAACAAGCTAATGCAGCTAAATAATTGCTATGGTAACTGACACCAAGTATTTTCAGCTACTTGCTAAATGTAACAAGTAAACAAAGGTAAACTCTGCCATCCTAGCAGTAGTGGATCTAATTAACAGGCTGAATCCTACCTAGAGCTGTAGCTATTGATTGTTACTTCAATTAATTTAGACAGTTATTTTAATGGGTGAAAAAAAAATAGAAACAGACTGTCTGAAAAGGACAAACAACTTGGTCTATATTCTAGAACCAGCTGAAACAACAACCACAAAAAGTATAAAGGTAAAAGGATATATGAAAAGACCCAGTGATGTATTTTTGTCCTCTGTAGTGGGCAAGAGTGTAACACAAGGTAGTAAAAACAGTTTTTTACTGGGTCTCTGCAGGATATAGAAAATTGTGTCCCTGTGAAACACAACAGTGGAACCAATGTTTAGCAGTGAATTTAAGGAAATTAAGCTTGAATGAAGGAAAACTGTAATCAAATATTCATTTATTTTTTTAAATCTATTTGAGTCAATGATTTCAGTTCTAATCCTAGCATTATCTGAAGTTAGTTACATTAGTTGTATTTTGACATAAGAGTAATTCCAGCTTTAGGGAATGTATAAATTAAGTTTTGGCTGATGAACCAGAACTTAATTGGACTCATTCACTTATGGAGCCTTGAGGTGATTTGCAAAAGCAGGTTATAATTCTTCAAGAGTGGCTCACTGGAAGACACTAGGTCCATAAAACATATTTCCAGTAAAACATATCTCTAAAGAAAACCTCTACCTCCATGTTTGGCAAATACTAGACAATGTAAACCAAGTACATTAGTTCATTTTCACATGTAATTTTCTAAGGATTACTTTGTTAAAGGAGCCGTATGTAGGATTGTGGCCAAAACTGGTATTGCAATCACATTCAAAATGCTGTACAGCACAGTATCTCCTCCGCCTTCCCCCAGACTAGGGGTTGCCAGATCCAGCATGAGCGTCTACTTCAAGGAGCTACCATTACAAGCGAGGAGTCCTACACCGGTATTTATACAGTCTCTTATAGTCTGTTCCCCCAGGCTACGGTCTCTTCTCCCGGGACCGAGCCGCAGTGTTTTCTCCTGGGCTGGACTCTTCACTTGGGCTGCAGTCTCTTCACCCAGTAAAAACCACTGAAAGCCGGGGGAGAGCTGGTGTCAGTTTTCTCTGCTTTCAGCCGTCTCCATGTTTCAAAAGCATCTCCTATGCATATCCTTGTTTTGTTTCTCAGTTTGTCACAATGTATTTTGGAATAATAAGAGGCCTTTTAGGTTTAGTAATGTTAGACATTTGTGATCAGAAATGTTCCAGATGCAGCTCAGTGGGAACTGGCAACCTGGATGCTGAAACACTACTGACTTGGTGATTGTGAGATAGATGATGGGAGGAGCATCAGACCAAAACACAAAATGATAACATAAACATTATTTAGGGGCTGACACTTAGCTCTTCAAATGTGAATATTCTGCTTGGACTACTACTGTCAGTGATATCATTATTTGAAATTAACATGATTCCTTAATGTCTGGTGACATTCAGGGCCATTTTATGATTACTTGGAACATAATTCCTACATACAACGCCTTTTAAATATGTGTATTTTATTGTGCATGAGACAAAATCTTTACAGTAAATCTTTCTTTCACTGTAGTTGCATCTCTTCCATCCATAGACCTTGAGGTAAAATTTATGTATTTAGCCCCTCAGAGATATTGTACATTTTCAGTGAAAGTACATCATACGTACATCGTTTTCAGAAGCAGCAGCACGTCTGAAACAGCTGGAACTGGAGAGCAGTCAACACCACTCAGCTCAGAGAAATAACATCAATGTCAACGTGGCCATGAATAATCAGGTGAGTGGGAGGACTCTATTCCAGGGAGAGTTCCTCTTTTCTTCTCAGGCTTTTAAACAAAACCTTAACTGTGAACAGGAGGATGTGGTGAAGCTGACAGAGAAGTGCGCTCTGAGTAGTTCAGGCAGTAGTCCAGCTGCCACACCGCTGAGAACGCCAGATGATCTGAAGAGCAACATTCTAAAAGCACAAGCCGAGGCGGCCGCCCTCAAGGTGAGGAAGAGACAATGTGAAATCAGTAAAAGGGGAAGGATGTAAGACCAATATTCTTCATAAGGGAATCACTATGGAAGGGCACAGAAAAGGAGGCAAAATGGTCTATTTGTAGGTGGGACCAACCAACACAAACTGAGGTGGCATCAGGGTTTTTATATCATGAAAAGCCTGCAAAAGTTTTTGAAATTTTGTTTTCCAGTCCTGGAAATGTTGTGAAGTAAAATCATCAGCTGTGACAAAGAGTCACAGAATTTCATTTTTGTCAAGTCAGCCACTTTGAAACCAAGGTTTTGTGATACAAGAATGGACTGTAAATGCCACCAACATCACTGTGGATGTACTTAAAGACTCTGGATGTGACTTCAGAGAGCAGTCCAACCTGAAAAAGTGATTTTCATTCAAATACAGTTGCAGATCACATTTAACATAAGTCTGTTCAACAGATTAAGTAGTGTTTATTGGGTTTGCACTCACTCTTGTAGTCAGTCACTCTTTCCCACACAGATTGTTGTATAATTAAAAGAATAATACACATCTACCTCCCTCTCCATAAAGGTTTATTGACTGTAAAAGTGACTGTTATTTCAATGCAAATGAAGTGATTTGACAGTATCATAACATATTATCCATCTTTATTGTGCATGTGGTCTTGACTTGATCTTAAACCCTCAGTGTCTTGGTCTGGTACTGGTTTCAGTTCTACCTGGTCTTGTTTTCATTGTCTCGACTACACAAGTAATAGTAGAAGCATTTATGAATTATCTGAATTTTTGCTGTCTTTCTTCCTAATCCTGACAATGCTTTGGGGGAATTAACACCTTCCTAATTTTGATCAGCATTGTGTGTACAGTTGGGCTCATAAGTTTACATACTACCCTGGCAGATTTTGTGATTTTTAATTTTTTTTGGCCATTTTTCAGACAATTTGAATGATAATGGAAAAACTTTTATTTCACCTGCGATTAGTGGTTCGGTGAATCCATTTATTATCAAACAAATGTGTGTGCTCTCTTTAAATCATAATTACAACAGAAACTATCCAAATGATCCTGATCAAAAATTTACATACCCTAGTTCTTAATCCTCTGTATTGGCCCCTTTAACATGAATAACAGCTTTAAGTCTTTTGTGGTAGTTGTGCATGAGACACTGTTTTCTCAGATGGTTAAGCTGCCCATTCTTCTTCAGAAAAAGCCTCCAGTTCCTTTAAGTTCTTGGGCTGTCTTGCTTGAATTGTGCATTTGAGATCTCCTCAAAGTCCTCAATTAGTACATTTACATGCACCTAGAGAAAATCGACTTATTGCCTTAGTCCGACTAAAATCAAAGTTTTAAAAGCCATGTATACACCTTAGTCGGACTGGAATCGAACTGAACTGGAGTTTTAGAAATCGGAGTATTCGTGCCAGATAATGCGGTTCTAAATTGAGCTATGCCGACATGTATACGCAAACCACGGTTAGTCTGACTATTGACTGGCCTGGACACTCCCCCTTCTGGAAGTGATGAGAGTCACGGCGTGACAACAACACAGTATCACAAGGTATTAGCCTTCTGCTAATATCATCGCCACAAGACTCTGCGTGCAGCTTACATGCAACCCAATCAGGGTGTACAGTTTGTACCAAATGTTGCACTGTTGTCGTCCATATCCTCACTCGGTGTTCCTGTCCTCCTTCTACTACATCTGCTTCAAATCTGCTGCGTTTGTTTACTAATTGTTCTTTATCCAACCGGAAGAATGCCTACGCGAAAGGGTGTGTAGCGCCACCTAGTGTCTGGAAGTCGAATGTACCTCATTACAATAATTCAATTATCTTGTCGCGCATGTATACTCAGATTTCTCGGAAACTCCAGTTAATTCCTTCGCTCGGTTATTGCCATTAGCTCGGTTTAGACGTGCATGTAAACGTACTGAATGATAATGAAGTCAGGAGACTGAAATGGCCACTCTTGAACTTTCACTTTTTCTGTTGTAGCCAATGACAGGTTGAGTTGGTCTTGTGTTTTGGGTTGTTGTCATGTTGGAACATCCAAGACCATCCCATGTGCAGCTTCTGGGCTGATGAATG
>JAPTMW010000015.1:751782-762850 GCA_029822955.1 Ostorhinchus angustatus | reverse complement strand
GTTTATTTCTAGAGTTTATAAAATGAACAGAATGAGGCACTAAACTGTGTCACTGCACAAACATTCACACTCACTAAACGACTCACTTCTTTTTTTCACAATTTTTTTTCTCATTTCAAAATACATTGACATGAAAATACAAGTAAGTAGAAAAGTACTCGGAGAGTGCAGACCTCTGCCAAGGCAGATCAGCCTATTTGTTCCTTGTGCCAGTATCAACATTTCCTGAAAATTTCATCCAAATCCTTCCTTAACTTTGTGAGTTATTTTGCTAACAGACAGACGAACCCCGATGAAAGCATAACCTCCTTGGCAGAGGCAATTACCTACCAAAAAATATAAGTTTGGTGTAGATTATTGTCATTAAATTTTTTTGACCAGATGTGGACCTTCCCTTGACTTCACCCAAAAGAGAAAAAATCCAGAAAGGCTGTCTTTAAAGCTGAAATGGTGCTGTGAGTTTTAGTGGTTAATTAAAGAGAATTGATCACAACTTTGACTGTCTTAAATGTTTTCATGTGGGTTTTTTTCATTTCTTTTATATTTGAGAGAAAACACTTAATTTGTTTTTTCCAGTATACAACATTTCAGTGTTTTAATAATGAGGTCTGAACCAGATGTGTTTTGTACTTGAACATCTGTATTTGATCTGTAGGAAACATTGTCTTTAGTTAAAACCTTTTAGTGTTTAAATAGAAAAGCCATTCCATAATGAATCCACACAAGTTAACGAAGTGTGTGTGTGTGTGCGCGTGCAGATGTGTTGGATTCTTTGGACTTGACCATGGATGAGAACAAGGAGAACCAGACTCCTGAGGGCATTCAGGCGCCGGGGGAGCTGGACTGGGTCCAACAGTACAGTCTGGATCAGGAACGAGAAGAGCAGGAGCTGCAGCAGGCTTTGGCCCAGAGCCTCCAGGAGCACGTAAGGCAGCAGCCGTCTCTACATTTATGTTTTCACTCACTTTGAGTCATATGATCATGAATTCACATGTACTTGTCAAAATAATATTAATCATGATTCCATTTTTTGAAAGCAATACAAGGGCTGAATACATTGTCTAGGCTTTTCCAGGTGTGCAAACCACCTAATTTCACTTGCATATATTGAGAGATTTAGTTAAGGTAGATGGAGGACACATTACATGAATAAATGTGATAAATAACACTGTCTACCATGTTTTAGAAATGATATTCTTCAGATGAAATGTGATAAATGTTACGCATTTTAATCAGATTAATTGTTAAACTGTGACCAAAGTGCTGGTCTGTTGCTGTTTTCCAGGTATATGATGGTGTGTTCTTCACACGTATGTTGGTTTGTGTCCATTTATCCAATAGATTTATAAATGTTCCACTGATAGAACCTGTCCAGTCCATGGATTGTCATGTGCAGACAGTGTAGAAATACGTCTGCTAGATCTGATACTAATATTCCTTTGGACTTAAACCCATTCTATCATTATTTCTACTATTTCACATTTTGAGCCCAGACTGTATCCGTGAAACTACAACCAACCAGCATTTAGGACTGGATTAGTCTGGACCAGGGACTCAGACCTCAGACCTGGTCCAATGGCACTACTTTTATTCTGGAAGTATTAGACTGGTAGACCAGTGTCAGTGGAAAGACATAATTTGCATTGACTCCATAGTGTTGTGTATGTGTAAGTATTAGCTGATATATGTAAGGTTACATAGCATCAACTTTGGCTAGTTCTACATTTAGATTACATCAGTTTAAGTTCATGTATCTAAGGTGATGAGATAAAGCTGGATACAAATCCAACAAGTGCCTCTCTCAGCTCCAAGTGTCTTAATAGAACGGATATGACTTCTGTCACCGAGTGTAAACCGCTAGTGAGTAACGGTATCCACGGCTCTAAGCCTAGTGGTCATGGGACTGTGTGTAAATGTAAGTGTACAGAAGTTAAGTGCTTTTTCAGCATGTAGAAGCTGAAGTAGACATGAAGGTAAAAGGGGATTGACAGAACTGGTCCTTCAGTACAGAGGCGCTTTCAGTCCATAACGGTGGAAAAGTTACTGTTACAGCAGCAGAGCTTCAGGGTCATTCAACATTAGCTACACATGCACACATTCCATCACTGCCATTGCCTTGCACTAGTGGCACCATTTAGTTCAATCTAACAAAAGCAATAGACAACAAAAAGTCTAATGCACAAAAAAACATAATTAAACACTCAAACAGTTATAAATATAGTAAAACAAAAAACACCAGCCCAAAGTAAATTTAAGGAGGATTTATTATTAGAATGGAACTAAAACCAACTACTGAATCACTGTAGCAGTGTGTCCTTTAGGAAATGGAAAAAAGAACCCTTTAGGAGTAAAGGATGTGGTTTGAATAATGTACTGTCACCCATTAAAGGAGGCGCAAGAGATGAGAGAGGACGATGATCTGAAGAGGGCCACGGAACTCAGTTTACAAGGTAAGAGGATGGACTGTCACCGCTTTGCTTTGGTCAGTGTATTTAAATAGACCAGTGGCCTCGTGTGGAAGAAGAAGAATCCCGTTTTCAGTCACTTCAAATTAGTCTTGTGACGAGGCTTCGAAGCGTGTCCACTAATCCAGGCGGCGTTGTGTGAAGTGTGTATCCAGGCTTATATCACTGACATGGACAGTGGCGTCTGAAGCCTCACTGGTAGGCCACGCCCCCTGGTCGGTTCAGGAAGTGGTTCGTGATTTGGCACACAACTTGAAATAAATGGGACGGGGAAACACTGTGGAGACCCCTCCCATTGTGTGGACTCTGACTGTGCGTTGACTGTCAACAACATTAGTGTGATTGATATGGAGCCGACAGTAAACAGAAGGATTTCCCCAGTTTTGGATCATCTGGACCGCATTCCTGCCAACAAGCACATTCAGACACATTCACTGCCCCCACCCCACTGGCAGTAACCCTGTCCATTTTCCATAAGGCCAGTGTTTTTCATTCTACTAATGTTGTTCACCAACGTGGACACAATAGAATCATACAAAGTTTCATTCACAGGCTTTTTGTAAAATACCACACGCTTCAAATTAATGTCAACTGATATCGGTGCCTGTTCCACACCGTTTGTCCAGTAGAGGACCTAGTAGAGCAAATGAAGAAGCTTTGCACTGGACTGAACCAATGTGATGAAAGGTTTCATGAAGCTTCAGCACTACCTCTGATGTCATATTTGACATGGCCTCCTCTCCCTGCAGAGTTCAACAACTCTTTGCCGGAGCTGCTGTGTTCAGACGACGACTCTGGGAACGAAGACATCCTGGACATGGAGTACACGGAGGCCGAGGCTGAGAACCTCAAGAGGAATGCTGAGGTAAACTCCTCCAACATTTGAAATGTTGATGAGATCAGGACTGAACTCTGCCCTTGTGTGTAATTTCTTGTACCACAGACAAGTGACCAAATAGATGGATTCTTCTACACTGCATGCTCATTGTTGATAGAAACCTTAGAATAGACTGTAACTGGATTAATCAATAATTGTTTATTCATTAAGATTCCTGTCAGGTGCAGTAATAATCAGAGGTGGGTTGTGATTTTCCAATATTTGAATACTCAGTATATGATAAAAAAAAAACAAAAAACCTTGTAGGACTGGTCTTGTTCCTGTTTTTAATGAGTGGAAATGTTCTCTTCTTTCTGATGAGTCGGTTTGAACTAGTCATTAAGTCAACATTCAACACATAAAGAAAATCCTCAGCTTTGTGTCATTTTCACAGTGGGCTGGACTGTTGTTCCTATTCTATGATCTGTTCTGTACCGATGCTGATGATCATCTACTGACGACCCTGCTCCTCTCACCTGTGAACTGTCAAAGCCCTCAGTGTTTCTCAGATGTAAAAACGGATTTTCCACCCAGAGCCAAAGTACCAGTGTTTAGTCTAATGTTTGGTGACTTTTTTAACACAGTGGTCGTCCTGCTTCATCTGTCATAAGACAGAAACATTGAAACTTACTAGATGTGAGGTTAAGGTGAGATGTTGATGATGATAATAATAATAGTCCGTGTTACTTAATAAACCAGTGTTTTTCAACCTTGAATTCAAATAGGGTCGCCTGAAATTTCTAGTTATTGATAAAAAAAATTAAATATTTTTTAATGATTCAGTATATATTTCATAATAATTAAAACACCACACACTTTTCCTCATAAAAATCCAGTTTAAATAAAATGCAGGATATAATATCTGAGAGGGCAGATCTGGATTGACCTGATCATGTGACCGTGTGCGTTCCCACGCTTCAACCTGTCTGGACAGAGTTCTTCACCCCTCTGACCCTGATAAGACATCGAAGAGAAACTGAGAAACAGACACCAAAAAGGTGCATTACATACACTGAATGTCTCTAAAATGAACCTTTATTTGTAACATAGTATAGCAAACTATTACATGATCAAAAACAAATCAATTTTAGCTTAAAAGTGTCTCTGTTTTGAATGTCGGGTTGACAGCAATGTGTGATGTTAAAATGGGGTCAGAGACAAAAAAGGTTGGAACCACTGGGGTAACACTCCAGATTTTAGCCAAAGGCTCGTTTCCATCCACTGTCCCACAGAAGACATTCCATTAAAAAACAGTAAAAGTCCAAACAACTATCGAAGTCTGTAAATAGTCTGACATTTCAACCACACATATAACGGACACTATTGGCGCTTTTCCACTCAAACCCTACTCCACTCTACTCGGCACGCTTCAGCACGGCATGACTCCACCCACTTGTCAGATCGGCACGGTTGTTTTTCCACTGCCAGTCGTTACTAGTGGGACTAGTTGAAGTGGGTGGAGTTTGCGGGGTCGACACTCCTGTACGTCGTTTTCAGGCACTAATAAAGTGTGACGCTGCAGTCAGTAAAGTAAACACCACTGATGGAGGCTGTGGATGACGTGGAGGCGGTTCTGCTGCTGTGTGACCTGTGGTTCGTTGTCACTGAAAACGCTGCTGACGTTCTCACAGGTATGTTTTTCACACATGGAGGTGATTATTTAAAGATCACTGAACTTTGTCGCACGTATGACGACATTTCCTCTGACCAATCAGAGGACAGCACTGTTCACATCATGTTTTAGTACCGGCTCAGCACGGCTAGAGCCACCTCTGAAACAGGTACGAAAAATCGTAACGGGTCCCAGGTCCAACCCCCAGTGGAAAAGGAACAAATGGGGGTGGAGTCGAACCGTGCCGTGTGGAACTGTTACGAAACGTGCAGTGGAAAAAGGCCATATGCCCAGTACTTAACACAGTTTTTCATTCTGTGTTTCTATTGGCTGCTTTAATGCACCTATAGGTCTGGGTGGGGCTTCCACACTTACACTGTCGTTATATACAATCGACTTTTCCCAAAAGTGGAACAGATAATGTCATTACAAACAAAGAACAGGGCTGTCAGAACATTAGTTGTCCTGTTTGTTTGTAGTGGTCCAAGTCCTGGTGTAGTTGGAATCCACCAGAGCCCACATGGTCGTATGTGATGGTCTGTGTTTGCAACCCATGGTTCGATGGTGAGGCTGTAACGGGGCTGAGGCTGGAGCCCACCTCCTCTAAATCAGCTGCATCTGTGTCGTCTTTGCTGGTATTTGTGTGGACAGACCGGACCGTTGTAGTCACCGCCCACTGTGTGTTTGTTCTGCAGAGTGGGGACCTGGCCAACTCGTTCAGACTCATCAGTGTCGTCAGCCACATCGGAAACAGCTCGTCCTCTGGTGAGAACTCCTGCCTGTTCAGGCCAACCAATGAAAGGTGCAAATGTTCCAAACACGTCTGAGCTGTTGATGGCTCCCTGTCCTCGTGTCCCCGTTAGGCCACTACATCAGTGACGTGTTCGACATGAAGAAGCAGTCGTGGCTGACGTACAACGACCTGGACGTGTCGCGCACACAGGAAGCCGCTGTTCAACGAGACCGTGACCGCAGCGGGTACATCTTCTTCTACATGCACAAGTGAGTTGGCACAACCAGACTGAATATGAGGTCAGCGGCACAGGTTCACACACTTAAACCAGGTACACTCCTAAGTCAACCCCCCACCCCCACCGTGGCTGAGCTCGTAACTCCATTTTCTTGTATGTCAAATCAGTTTTCCCTGTTGAAATGAATTAAAATGAATTAATCGGTTCCAGCCTATTTTCACCCCTGTCGTATAGATAACTAGTCTCTTTTCCATCAGACATCTGCGCAAAACTTTGTCCATATTTACTAAATGTCGTAAAAACAGAAGTGTGTAATGTCTGTTTTTCCATTAAGTTACAAATGACAGGAGAAGTCATTCCATAAACATGTCGATGAATGTAAATATGGTGTTGATTTACAGATATATTCATTATTATTCTTATATATTACCCTTCTGTTGCCAACTAAATTCTAAAATAATGTGGTTTCCTGGTGTGTCCACTTATACCCACGCTTCTTTAAAACTCTTCTTGTCTTGTAACATCCGTCAACATCGTTGTTTTTTTTAATTCATGTGACTAATTGTGTGAAAAGATCTTTCCATTGCAGTTTTACGTGATATACCAATTGCGCTACAAATGAAAAACCACCTCTTGCCAGCGCAAAAACTTTTATTTGAAAAACGAGTTTTGGTGAAATTGTCGTTTTTCTGTTAGACAAATTTTTATGTGCAAGTTATATTCACGCAATTTGAGGGTCAATGGAAAAGAGACTAGTGAGACCAGCTGAGGCCCTGTGTTGTCTGTGTGCTGTCCACTAAACAGACAGATGTTGGACTGGTGTCCTGGTGCTGGATGGTCCATGTCTCTGCTCTGGACCAGTACTGACGGGTTCCTCCTCTAAACCCCACGTCCTACCGTCACCCTCACGCTGAGGCGCCCTGTGGCTTTGGAACATTAATAATGAGTCCTCCAACATGGGTTTGATTTGCGTTGGTTGTTTTTTTTTTACATGTAAATGTGCAGATGGTGGTGATACGAGGTATTACAGGTGTTTTCTGTCGCTGTCCAGAGGGGAGGTGCTGAAACGCTTTCTCTGGAAGAGGTTTTTAAATACATTTTTAAAAATTTAACTGAGACAATTTGTCCAACCAATTTCTCTGAGACTATTCAGCCAATTGACCGATCGGTGGACTCCGCCCCTTAAAGCGTCCTCGTCCAATCCTACATTAGCAGCTGTTACTAGGGAACAGAACCTCTGACAGACAATTAGCATTGAGCGAGATGTTGAAGCGGTGGTACCTATGGAACCAGTAATTTCAACAGCAGATATCCTGAACTTTTGGAAGGAGGTTCTCTTCCACCTGTTCCCAAAGCCTAAAGCTCAACTACACAGATGTCTGCGGTGGATTCAACATGTGGCAGAACCCATTATCAACATCTAGGAACCATGTTACTTACCGCTAGCATTGTTTGTAGTAGCTAGCATTTAGCCTGTCATCCTTAGCTTAGCTAGTATTTAGTGTCATTTGTATTTTAATGAGACTGATCTCATGAAATTGTGTTGTATGTCATGTCAGTTTTCATGGCATTTGGCGTGCTATACGTTTAGCTTTCACCTCTTATTCAACACCCTTTGATCACGTGTCAGTTTACACCGAGGTCTCTGGTTCACATAACCCTAACCCTGTGTGGTCATACACATAGAAAGCTTATGATGCGTGACGCTACAGTTTTACAGTTGGGACCAACACAGCAGCAGACCCAGCAGTGGTGGAGCCGGACTGGTCCAGGGGGTTTGTATGTGATCTCCTTTAAATGGAGGGTGTTCTCCTGGTGGACGGACAGGTGCCCCCGCTGTCAGAACACCGCTCTGCTTCGGCCTCCGTCCCACTTCTGTCTCCATCCTTCTGAAGCTGATGTTGTGGATGCAGTTTTCCTCTGCATATTCCAGTTCCTTCTCCCTCCATCTGGATGAAACCTTGGAGCTTTTACTCCAAAAACATCAGTGACACTTGTAGATACAGCTGCACACGCCGTGACGGTCAGCGTTCACAGGAGTTTCAGAGAACGACCAGTTTGAAGGACCAGTTCTTTAACGTTCCTCTGCAGAACATGTGGTTTAGGTTTCAGAAACGTCATTATTTCACACAGTAGCAGACAGTTTTTTCATCAATACGCTGCATTTTCAATGTAAATCTATGGAGAGATTCTGAAAGCTTGTCAGACGTAGCAACAGTAACTAAGGGGGTGGGTCCCCACTGCTAAGTCCATTTTCTTCAGATTTCACACACGTTCTTTACATGTGCCTTTCAATTTTTGCATTTTTTTTTATTTTTGAAAAGTTTTTAATCCTTGTATGGTGTTAGTGTTTTTGTTCCTCAGCCAGTGTTCATGGGTCTGTTGGACCCACTTGAGTTTTGGGTTTTCAAAACACAAACCATTTTCTGTTCAAATACTCAACAGATGTTTACGTCATCATCCCAATTATAAGTCATATGAACAGCAAACATGGTTCATATCTGCCCTTTACTTTTGTCAGATCACATTTATGAATTAATGTGCAACTCGTATTTTTAGTAAAGTCTAATCAAGAGGAGCGAGTGGAAAAAACATTTACAAATGAAGCAAGATGTTTCACAACTAAACCCACTGAACCCCTGTAAGGAACAGAAATGTGCGGGTGGGTGGACAGTACGCGCTCATTGAAAATGTGTTTGGATTTATGTTCTTCATAGAAAATGAACCAAAGCCAATGAATTTCAGGTTGAAAAAATAATTGTTTTACTTTTCTTTTGATAAAAACTGAAAACGGGTCCCACAGACCCGAACTCCACACAAGGGTTTTGAAAAGATTGAAAACCTGCGTCTCTTTGTGTTTAGGGACGTGTTCGAACAACTGTCAGAGATGGAGAAACCAGGAGTGGGCGGCACGTCAGAGGCAGGAAGGAACGTCCTGCAGCCACTGTGAACCCGGTCCTGGACCTGCAGGACTCTACCTAACCCCGGTGGGTGGAGGAGTACCGCTGAGAGCCGTCCTTGGTCTGTCATGTTCCAGCACTTCCTCTGTCCTCATAACGACGACTCCCAGACGGGCTCCGTGGGGCTGTCGTCCCGGTTCCACTCATGCAGTTCTGTGTTTAGTGGATCAAATGTTGCCTTTGGAGGCTGAGGTTTTTCTTTGCTTTGATTTTATGGAACAGATGTTTTGTAAAGGTTGGTTTCTCGGTAAGCTCGTTTGACCTTTAATGCTATTTCCTTCACACTTTAACGGATACTTCAAAGCAACTAACAAACGGCACATGTTGGATTGATGCATTGTATGTTTTGCAAACTCTTTATTTCCCCATATAAACTAAATAAAGACATATTCTATGTTGGTGTATAAGCTATTATATATTTAGAGGGTGGTTGTATTTAGCAGGTACATTTGGTGCAATATTTCTGTTCTGGTAGAATCGGACCGATTCGGATCTGCCTTCTGGGTCCTCAGACTTTTTGTGTTTTTACTTATTTGTGGCTTTCTCAATATTTTATACAAACCTGGGGTAAAAAACTAAAATCAGTAGGCTTGACTGGGGTTTTGATCTCGTGCCTCCCAAGAAAAGTTTTATGAATATATATATATATATATATATATATAAAAAGCTTTACTATGTGAACTTTTTACCAGATTGTTTCTGAAAATGAATTAGACCTCAACAGTGACTTTACAAAAGCCAAGAGTTTTCTAATACAGCACAGGATTGTTTTATTAGACAAAGTTATGTGGCGGCAGTTTAGTCCAGTCCAGTTTAGTCCAGTTCAGTCTGGTTCAGTCCAGTCCGGTTTAGTTTACTCTAGTCCAGTTCAGTCTGGTTCAGTCCAGTCCGGTTTAATTTACTCTAGTCCAGTTCAGTCTGGTTCAGTTCAGTCCAGTCCGGTTTAGTTTACTCCAGTCTGGTTCAGTTCAGTCCAGTCCGGTTTACTCTAGTCCAGTTTAGTTTAGTCCAGTCCAGTCCAGTCCATGCTGGTCGTCCAGGAGACGCCGTCCCACTGGTGTGTTCTGTCGTAAATGCAAACCCAGTTCCGTGTGGGTTCTGTCCGTTGGTCTTGGTTTGTAGAACGGAGCCGATGGAAGTGTTTGTGTTCATGTGATGGTTCCAGCTTTGGTCGTCTTCTACTCTTCAACCACCTGGTCGTATTAGTCTGAACCTCAACGCCGAATGAAAAGACCACAACAGCCTTTATTGACACAATAGCATCATATAAGTTAGAATTACACATGCGTCAGTCAGAGTGGGCGGGGTCAGAAACCAAAAAGCCCGTGGAAGTGCTGGGAAAGTGTCCGGTTTGAGCCACACCCACTGTCAGCCGTTTATGTGCGTCACATTTGGAAAAACGTTCAACAAATACGGGAGAAACAGGAGCTCATGTATTTGTGAGGTTAGAATGGCCAAATGTTTTTCTGTGCTTCATATCTAAGTGATTCTTTCTATAGCAAATTTGAATAAAATCTTCCACTCCAGTGCACAGACTTTTCCTTGGAAAACCCGGTTTGGACCGATGTAAAGGCAGCGCTTCCAGGTCTGACCTTGTGTGGAACCACGAGGCGTCCTGTCCTGTGATGAAACCTCTTCATTACCACATCATATAGGACGTACTGGCAAAAGAAAATAGAGTTTGGGCTTCAAAACACTGAAAATGAAAAAAAAAAGGAAAAATCCAATCAAATGAGCTGTCTTATTTGTCTGCAATTCAGCAACTATTCAGCCTGACTGGGACGTACGACACCAAGTGGGAAAAAGTACTTCCATCAACTAAAAGGATCCAAAGTGTCCATGTAGCAGATCCACAGTCTGACATTCCATTGGGTTTGAATCTGGACATAGACCAGAGGATGAGCAGCGACTCGTACGGACCATCTTCTAAAAGTACGCCCAAAAAAGAGGCGGGGCTTGGTCAAAGCCGCGCATCAAAGCCAATCACAGACGTCCACACTGTGTAATCTAATTACTCTGTTATACATAGTCATCTGCATCTGAGATCCATTTCCACTCCATTTGGACTTCTAGTCCCTGAAAAGGAAGTAGAATTTATCATTTTGCCCTATTTTATTATATCTCCGAACGCAACTATCGGGGATATGTTATTAATTCCACCCTGGTTTTATTAATTCCACCCT
>JAPTMW010000014.1:29012479-29022752 GCA_029822955.1 Ostorhinchus angustatus | reverse complement strand
TGAGGAAGACTACAGGCTGTACCCCAAACATGTCAAGGTAAAAAAAAAAAGTACTGTTTTATTCTTTCTTCACAAGGAAACACAATAAATCCACTCATATAATAAAACTGACACTTTTAGTTTTATTGTCAATCATCTTGTTTAAGCTTTGGTAACATTTTAAGAATATTTCTATTTTATATTATTCAATATTAGTTTATCTGAGTAATGAAGTAATTATTTTTGTTGATGAAAGATGAATTTATTAATTGATGACCAATTCATGTATTTTTTCTTATTAATGTAAGAGGGCACTTTTCAGTTTATATTTTGCACAAAATTTACTTTAAAAAATGTGTTATTCCGCTGTACCAGCTACATCAGCTGGATCGATGCTAACGTAAGCTACAATATGTGTGAGGGGCGGGGCTTGTTGTGCCTGGAACCACTTGTTTTCATGTTACAGTTAAATATATGTTGTTTGTTTACAAAGTTTTGAAAATACAGAACAGGAACAAATTTTGCCTAATTTTTTTCAATCAAAAATGCTGAAGCAGAGCTGGAGGTACTTGGATTGAAAAAAGTATGTTTCAAGGGTATTCCACTGTAAGAGGTTTGAGAACTGCTGTCATATGTAATATTCACAGATGGATTTGTGAATTCTTTCAGCACGGATGTTGTCAAAATAAAAATAATGGATAGTTTGTTTCAAATGCATTGAAGCAAAAGCTGGTGTTGGAAAAGGTGAGAGCAGAAAGAACAGGTATTTGTGTGAACATGGAGGGAGCCCAGGTAAAACACTGTCAGGTCAAATACTCGAGGAACGGACAGGTACACAACTCTACTGCAGTATGTGGACCTGTGACTCACCTCAACGCTTCCCTTTCGCCTCCAAATCCAGCAACTCCTGCTTTTCTGAGTCTGGTCTCTGCGGGTCAGTCATCAAATGTCAGTCTCTGTAGATCTGATCCTGGTCTGAATGTTGTGTGCAGGTAAAAATCACTTTTCCTGCCCCGTACGTTCTCAATCCCATTCTGAACTTTGCCCTCAGGCTAAGAATAAACTCAGAGGATATTTATTTCCTCCTGACCTTGGTGGCGTCACATGAACACACCTCAAAGCGACGCAGTAACCGAGCAAAGTGAGGTTAACCCTTCAGATTCAGAGCCAGGACTTTCTTTCCAGCATTGAATTGTTTGACGTGTTTTAATGACGCATTCATGAACAAACAGGAAAAAGCAGCTTGTTTTTTACTGAAGGTATTTAGTCAGCATGCCAAATCTGAGTCTGCAGGCCAGAAAAGATAAGAGCTGCAAGGAATTCTGGGATGCATTACACACCCATGATCATATTTCCAACCTGTAGGTCCACTACCAGTCAAAAGTTTGGACTCACCTGGTTTTTCTTTATTTTTATGACTGTTTACATCGTAGATTTTAACTGACGGCATCAAAACTATGAATGAACACAGATGGAATTATGGAGTTTAAAAAAAGTGTGACAACTCAAAGCATGTTTTATATTTTAGATTCTTCAAAACAGACACATTTTGCTTTCACTGCTGCTTTGCATATTCTTGTCATTCTCTGGTTGAGCTTCATGCGGTAGACACCTGGAATAGTTTCCAACAGTCTTGAAGGCGTTCCAGTGAAGCAGAGCACTTGTCGGCCATCTTTGGTCCATGTCATAGCCTTTAAATGAGAAGCTGAGTCCAAACTTTTGACCGGTAGTGTACTTAAGCAGGGTTCAAATTGTATTTTTTTTCCTCTAAGGGACTCTCTATCTTCAAAAAAAAAAAAAAAAGAAAAAAAAAGAAAAAGAAAGTTATGTGATCTGGATTTTTTTTTGCTGCAAAATGATTTGTTTGCCCATACCAGTCTGATACTGATACTTTTTCCTATTAAATGTAGATTTTATAACAAACATGAATCTCTGGTGTATGTTTAACATCATCTCACTCGTCACATCACCCCGTCCTGGCGTCACTTCATTGGCTTCTTGCGCTTTTTAAAAATTGATTTCAAGATTTTACTGATCTCTTTTAAGGGTGACACGGTGGTGCAGTGGATAGCAGTCCTGCCTCACAGCCAGAACGTCCCAAGTTCTCTCTGGGTACTCTGGCTCCTCCCACCATCCAAAGCCATGCACTGATAGGTTAAGTGGTTAATCTAAAACATTGCTCATAGGTGTGAATGTGAGAGTGATTGTTTGTCTCTATATGTTCAGCCCTGTGATGAACTGGAGACATGTTCAGGGTGTACTGTAGTATGTAGCTGGGATGTGACCCTGGTGAGGATAAAGCAGGTTCAGAAAATGAATGATCACTTTTAAAGCCCATGGGCCTGGCTCCTAGATATAAAACTGACATGCTAGTCAATTACGAGTCAGTATGCAGGCAGGGGCAGGGGGCTCCTTTTTCCTTCAATCTAAAGGTGACCGTGCTTTCTCCACCAGGGCCCCTGGACTTTAGAACGGCCTGCCCGAGGAGATTTCTGCCCTCTCTGCCACGACACATTCAACCGTAGTCATGCTTTGTGTTTGCTGTACTCATCTCTTTTATTGTATTGTGTTGTTTTCTATGTTTTTATTCTGCTGTTGTGCCCTTCTGCTTTGGCTGTCAAAGCACTTTGTAAAGTCAGTTTTAAAGGTGCTTTATAAATAAAGTTATTATCATTATTATTATTATTGTTATAATTATTTTTTAATTAACATAGCATTCAAATTAAATGCAACCAAATTGCAGGGTGTCCAATTTTTTTTTTTTACATCATTTCATCACCTAATAATTTGTTTAAAATTTGTTTGCTCTGCCAGGAAGAGTGGATTGGACGTGCAAATGATGGAGACAACGAGCTATTGAAATACCCCCCCCCCCACGCTCACCTCACCAAACACTGTGTGGTTTCGCTCTGTGGGGTTACATGAAAGGACTGGTCTATATCCCACCACTTCCCACATGTGTAGAGGAACTCAACAGGAGAACCACTGAGGCCCTGGAGAATGTTCCACACCACATGCTGCAGTGACTGTGGCAGGAACTCCACTACCGGCTGGATGTGTGCCGCATCATGAGCAGCGCACACATTCAACATTTGTTTAAAATTTGTTTGCTCTGCCAGGAAGATGGAACATTATAATATTACCATCCCCAGAATTTTCCGTTTGAAATTTGTTGCATAAAACGTTTTACACTACCAGTTAAAAGTTTGGACTCAGCTTCTCATTTAAAGGCTATGACATGGACCAAAGACGGCCGACAAGTGCTCTGCGTCACTGGGAACGCCTTCAAGACTGTTGGAAACTATTCCAGGTGTCTACCTCATGAAGCTCATCCCGAGAATGACAAGAATGTGCAAAGCAGTAATAAAAGCAAAATGTGTCTATTTTGAAGAATCTAAAAAATAAAACATGCTTTGAGTTATGTCACACTTTTTTAAAACTCTATAATTCCATATGTGTTCTTTCATAGTTTTGATGCCTTCAGTGAGAATCTACGATGGAAATAGTCATGAAAATAAAGAAAAACCAGGTGAGTCCAAACTTTTGACTGGTAGTGTATGTCCAAATCAGTCCTATTAAGTATAATTTCTCCTGACCATGTAGTCACCCTGATATGGACATCTCAAATGATGTAATTTTTTTGGGGGGGACACCCAAAATTTCACTTGATAGTTAATAGTAAAACACAGTCATAACAAAGCAGATAATTAAGAGAAAACGTTTTAATTTGTTATTGCAGGAAGTGCTTTTATTTTGAAGTCTATCACAACAGGAAGTACCTTTAGATTGTGTTGACAAAAAGAAAAATGCTAGATCAGCAGCTGATACCGATCTTCAGATCAGATCAGGACATTCCTAACAACTGGCCTACCGAGGTTCTTTACTATCCTGCTGAAACAGTCACTTTTTCTTCTGTGTTTCTAATATATTAGTCCTCAACTTTAATCTGAGCTTTTATGAACATCTACATGATCAGTGAATGAAATGTAGGAAAATACCAAATTTTTACTGTAAAAACACAAAATACAGAGGATAACATTAGACTAAATGGTGAAAAATGACTTAAGAAAAGTTAAATATAGAGAAAAAAATATTTTGGAACTGCCACATAAAAGGCACTGGGTCTTTATGGGTTAAAGGTTTTCATAATCTGAAGGTGCAAAGTGGTTTTAAATTGTTTTATATTCCAAACTCTGACCAGTAGAAGGCAGTCTGGTGCCAGAACCACCAACGAATCAACATAAAGCGGAATAGAAACCTGAAAATATTTGCATTTAAGAAGGTGAAGTGAGAGAATCTTCTATTTTTTTTCTTAAAACACTATTTAAACAGTTATCAAAGTAGTTTTCTACTGATTTAATGTTTCACAACTATTCAGTGAATCTTTGCAGCTGTAATAATGTTTGGTGTTTTTGTTGTTGTTTCTAAACATATATTACAGCGTTATTATCAGAATTATTATGTGATATAAAGGCTTTTAGAGGTTTTTTTAAAAAAATAATAATGCTAATAATTGTTATTATTGTTATTATTATTATTGTTATTATTATTGTTGTTGTTGTTGTTGTTGTTGTTATTATAGGTGACACATTTTGATGTTAAACCTTCTCAAACGCTCTCTGTTTCATTTAAAGGTGGGATATTGTCTTACATATAAGTCTTGGGACAAAGAACAGAGTGAGACAGATTTATTATAAAGTTGGATAAAGGTGAACATGTGAAACCTCATTCGTACTGTTTGGTGTCGCGCGCCCCCTACCGGCTGTCTGAAAACCACACTCACGAGGATGTCCAGGTGTCTTGAAAGTGTCCCATATTCTGTAGTGGGTCCATATGTTTCCTGATCTGAGCCTGTTCCTGTCGGATACACGTCTGTCCATATCGCTGGTTAACATGCTTCACACCACAGGGATGATGGGAGCGCAACAAGAGGAGCTGGAAGTGCGCATGCGTTGTAGAGTAGTTGTAACGGAAGCGGCTCGGCGGCGCTCACACACTGACCGACACTGAATGAGAACGCACTGATTTCAGCTCCAAAATGATGAAATTCCTGCCCAAACTGCTGCTGCTTGTCCTCTTAGCTTTCCCTGTGACCCTCCTTACAAGGGGTAAGTATGTGCTACTGCCGCTGACAGCAGCGAGCCAGAAAACGGAGGCGTCTGAATAGCTTGAACATGCTAATGTTAGCCGCTAGCAGCTGGGAGAAACGGGAAGGCCGCTCTCCGTTTGACATGTGTCAGTTAGCTTATAGTATCTTAATAATTGGACACAGATCTGAGGTAAATGACATATTTATCAACATATTCCACCACTCTACTATGCTGCCGATGTGAAATTTCTTTAATATGTTCTATATCAATGAGCTACATGTCGGCACTTCATACTCTGGCTTACACTGACGTGTCCTTAGCCGTTAGCCGGATAGGCTAGGCTAATGTGTTAAATGCCAGTTAGCAACAAGTTTAATCAAATGAATTGCTAAAAATCTATTCTCTAGGAGCAGCTACACGTTAAAAACACTACAGTTTAAAGTTGTTGTAAATGTATATAGCTTAGGCTACTCAACGTTGGAAATCCATTGTAGACTGGATCTCAGATATAGCTTCATGTGGTGCTTAAATCTTCCATTTGGCATAATAATCAGGACAGTCTGATTAGTGTAGTGAAAGTTAAAATCGTCTATATTATTATGGGCTCAGGACCGAACATGACCTTATTGAAAAGTGCCTGGTTTCATTGGGTGTCGTTGGACAGCATTTACACTTGCATTGACTGCATTAACCAATGTCAAGCTGTGGTAAACGGTAGAGTTGCACATGTAATTCAATCATATTATATGAGTCTTTGCTCTTGCCTAATCACGAATGGCTATAAACGGTCAAGAATTTAAGGTGATGCTATAGCAGAAATGCTAATGCTTTAAGAGTGGTACCGGGTAAAACATTCAAAAGACAAGTCACAACTTAATGTTTTGATTTCAGTTCATCAGGGTGATGTGATATTTTTCCACTGAGTAATCTATTTTCCCTTGCCAACTGAGCATGTTGCCTGTAATGAAAGTTAAAATGTCTGTAATCACAAAGTCCAACCCTAATGAAGAGTAGTTATAATGTATGCTATAAACTACTACAGTCGGAGAAAAACTAGAAAATAAAATTACACATTTGTACTATAACTTGGAATATTCATTAGGTTTAAGTGGGAAATTGGTATTGCTTTGGAACTAGAATGGAAGCCAAAGTATCCCTTTCAGTACTGTTTTTTCCCCTACCAATCCAACCCAATCATCAGTGGAAGCTGGAGAACGAAATGATTAAACATGAAATGGTAAACAAAAAAAATTATAATAATGAATATCTGTGATTACCAAGAAACCATGAACACAAACATCAGCAGATTCATTTGAAGATTTGTGAGGTCGCATCTGGTCCATTCAGCTGTTTTAATGGATAAAAGCAGGACTGGGATATGCAGTATGTAGTTTAGGTCCTCCCAGACAAAAATGAAAAGTTTATTTTGAGTGACCATACATAACTGCACAACTTGGTGAAAATATAATCAGATTACAATCTGGTTGATCTTTCTATCATAAATCATCATATGGTCTACTTTGCAGGGCTATCATACAGATCATGTGAGAAGAAAGTAAATCAGTGCTGTAAAAATGTTTTTCTTTAAGGAACATTAGTCCTAAAGGGTACATTTCTGGAAAGTGTTACACTTACTGTAAGTTACTGAGGTTGTACTATTGATGTCAGTAACACAGGTCACTAGGTTAGTGAGTTAATGTTAGTCTTTATAGGGATACCTTTACGTCATTTGCAGTAAAATGTTCTGGTTTAGTTGCATTCATTTGTAGGGTTTGTGTAAAAGGTTTTTCTTTTGCTGCTGATGAAAGTAAGAATTACCATAAGTCCAACTACATGTTTCTTCAGCATGTAGTGAGTCTGATTTGCACAGATACCTTAGAAATGTTTTTATTTCATTATTGTTACATGTGATCACAGTCTATGGAATGAATGAAATGCTGCAGCTGTATGTACAAGAGCATGTTTACTAGTGTTTCCATCATCCACCGACTGTCAATATTGTAATAATATGATCCTAAATGGTGCTAAAATACAGAGTTTCAAGTCAAGATACAACAACAAAAAGCACATAAACCTCCAGAAACCAGAGCAGAACTGCTGATGGTTTGCTTGTAACTTAGCTGACTGTTTTTAATCAGAGGGGAGAACATTTTGATACAGGTCATGATTCAACCTCAAAAGATGATTATGATGTTTAGACCAGATCAACCAGATTTAAGATGGTGTGTTTTTCATGTTAAAATCATGTTGAATGAAGAGAAAGAATGGCTACAGACTCACATTCACAGTAAACATATGGCTATAAACCAGCAAACTGGGTTTTGAAGTAGAAGCCCAGGTCAGCTGTACACAATACCACTCATTCTGTAAAGTAATCCGCACTTTTACTCAGGATTAATAGAGTAAATGGTTTTGTTCTGTGACGTCGTACGCCCTCTGTTCAGTGAAGCGTCTTCCTCTTGGTCCTGCCTTTTAGGCCCAGTGGTGGCTGCTCAGGATCTGACCGAGGATGAGGAGGCTGAGGCTGTGGATGAAGACGTAGTGGATGATGTGACGGCTGAGGACGAAGACGACGAGGCGGAAGTGGAGGACGATGAAAATGCAGAACTGGTGAGTGAGCAAGTTACGTCAGAGTTTAGCACTGAAGAACAGTCATTTGCATTTGCTGCAGCACGAGCCTCCTAATGTCCACTCCACACAGATCTGCTGTTTATTATTTTTGTGGATGCATATGGGAGGGAAAATGCGTTTCTTGAACCCGAAAAGTCGATTTTGTCACTTTAAACGCTCGTGGTTGTTCTGTGAACGGTTCTAGACGGAAGAAAAAGAAGACGACGAGGAGGAAGCACTGGTTGGAGAGATGAAGGCTTCTCCTAACGCAGACACCACCATCCTGTTTGTGAAAGGAGAAGGTAAACCTGCCCACATTTCTGATCTGGCTCCCTTGAGTTTGGTGTTCAGCAGTATCAAAAACCTCCATGTTGTTTCCAGACTTCCCAGCCAATAACATCGTCAAGTTCCTTCTCGGCTTCACCAATAAGGGATCAGAGAACTTCATTGTGGAGTCTCTGGACGCCTCTTTCCGTTACCCACAGGTAATAGAATACAATACAGTGGAACGTAGTACGAGTGCACCGTAGTATGAGAAGTCTGCTTTTCGAGTCGCAGCTCTGGAGAATTTTAGTCTGTAAATCTGCAGCAGGAACACGTGCTCCTCCAACAGGTGGAGGACAGTGTAGCAGAGGAGGCAATCTACCAGGAAGTTAACAGGGAGTAGTCAGGGTTCGTACAGGTGCTTGAAATCCTTGAGTTTCAGTGTTGTGTTTTCAAGGTCTGAAAAGTGCTTGAATTTCAATTTAAGTGCTTGAAATTCTAACTTCGTGATGTGATTTTATTTATTTTAATATGAACTCAAGCCAAAGCTATTTAAAGAGGTGATAGATTTAGAAAAATAAAAGTTTGTCACAAAAATAAATTCCCAGGTGGACCCGGGTACATTTTTATCTTAATCTGTGTCTCGGTGCGAGTGTCTGAAAAACACCAATGGGGATTATTTGATTTGTAAAAATTTTAATCCAAACGCGATCACGGAACTAATTACACTCGTACTGCGAAGGTTCTACTGTACAATAGAGTAAAATAAATGTGCGATGGAACGTCGAGGTCGACTGCCTTGAATAAAACGCTGTCCTCGTGCCTCCTTCAGGATTACCAGTTCTACATCCAGAACTTCACGGCGCTGCAGCTCAGCACCGTGGTTCCTCCCAGCAGACAGGCCACCTTCGAGTACTCCTTCGTCCCCGCTGAGCCCATGGGGGGGCGGCCCTTTGGACTCGTCGTCAACCTCAACTACAAGGACGGCAGCGTGAGTGTCTACTCCCATCACTCCCATGATTCCATAGCTCCTTCTGCCATTTATCCTCTTTTCTTTCTGCCTCCTCTCCTTCTTCTGATATTTTGTTTTTGTCCTTTTGCTCTGCAGGGAAATATTTTCCAGGATGCTGTTTTTAACCAGACTGTCACCATCACCGAGAAAGAGGACGGACTCGACGGAGAGACGTAAGCGCCCGGCATTCCCTTTGACATGAGTTATCACCTGTCCACTAGGAGTGGGTGATATGGGCAAAAAAAATATCTCTATTATTTATTCAAATTTTCTGATAAAGATAATCTGACGATATCCTTTAAAATATGATTTTTTTCCTCTTTTTTTTATTTATTTTTTTTGTACAAAAATGCTGTGAAACTACTTGCTTACCAGGACATCTATGGATAGACACAGTGTTTCAGAACAACAGCTCTTGTTTGTTTTTAAAGTGCTTTTGTTTTTAAATGGGGGGGGGGCAGTAGTTATATAGTATTATTTAGTTATATACTTGGGTGTGCGGTCCATAACGAACCCTGGCGTGAAACTTGACATACTTTCTATGTCCGACTCCCGGCTTCTGTTCCTCTATTAAACAGTGAATCTTACAAAATTTTCACAACTTCAAACCTGCACCCACAGGACCCCCTCCACATGAATTTGTCACATTTACCCCACCCCCACGGTGCCCCAGCTTGCATATAATGGTATTTTGACCGACATCATTCTTGTCAAACCTGAACCATTTCCAGATTAGTGATGTGGACCCATGTCTTGCTCTGAATTCATCAGAGACAGACTCCTGCAGATTTCCTCCATATGCAATGATGTGTTTTGGTGCCGCCGAGTCCCCACCAGACTGAATCCTGTCTGCTGATTGGCTTCTGAGGCTCACAATCAGCCAATGAGGACTTTGATGCACCTCTCCTTTACCGCCTATGCGCCGTCCGTTTGTTTTCTTTTCGAGACAGTATGAATACTGGATAATGTAAAATTGCACATCGTCAAATCAACATTGACGATATTATCACATGCGATACATATTTTGCCCACCTTTACTGTCCACTCATTTGTTTGATCTGCTTCTATCCTGCTTTCTCTCTCCTGGTCTTTCGCCCTCTTTCAGGATCTTCATGTACGTTTTCCTGTCTGGCCTCGGCCTGCTCGTCATCGTCGGCCTTCATCAGCTCCTGGAGTCCAGAAAGGTACAATAACCACAAATAATCTGTTCGGTGTGCGCTTTTGTATTCGATGGCAGTTCTGAAGGTGAAAAAAGTGATCAGTGTCATGAGTTATTTATTTGATAACATTATTTTTGCACATCTAAAGTAATATTTCT
>JAPTMW010000014.1:28947818-28960172 GCA_029822955.1 Ostorhinchus angustatus | reverse complement strand
AGGTATAAGGTTATTATGGGATGTTCTTATAGTTACTAAGTTGCTGTTTGTTGATCC
The DNA here is from genome assembly GCA_029822955.1 of Ostorhinchus angustatus. Lineage (NCBI taxonomy): Eukaryota > Metazoa > Chordata > Actinopteri > Kurtiformes > Apogonidae > Ostorhinchus > Ostorhinchus angustatus. The sequence continues at coordinate 28,960,115 of JAPTMW010000014.1, read as the reverse complement.
TCAGTTCAGACTAAACTGTGACTGTTCTGACCTCGTTTGTTGGATCCCAAACAGATCTTTCGTTCAGCTACTGACAACACAAAGCGAACAGAAAACAGAGGTGATTAGTGGCTGTTTTCTGTCTAAAGACAAAGCTAAGCTAACAGAGCTAAGCTAACAGAGCTATAATGTAAACTATCAGCTGATGCAGCACCTAAACGTTAAAAGACACAGTGTTATGTTGAGTGATTTCCAAAATAAGCATCTATGAGTTTTAGTTTTAGAAGAATAAAACTATTAATGATACTATAATCCAGATGTGTGTACTCAGTGAGTGATACAGTCTGTGGATACATAGCATTGATTCGTTGGTGGTTTTGGAAAAACCAAATATGTTCTAGTGCTAAATCTGAAGTTAACATCAGTAATAAAAACTTTTACAAAATATACACATTTATAGAAAACATTCAGTTGTTTCCAAATGACAAATACTTATCTGAACATTAATCAGCGATGGTTCAGATCCACGATACCATCATTACAGGCCAAACCTGTGGTCGTATGAATGAGTGAAGGAAGAAAAGGAGATGAAGTTGTAAAATAGGGTCAAACCTTAGAAGGAGGAGGTGTTGGAGAAGCGAACTGGAATTAAACACAGCATCCAGGTCCTGTTTACAACTGAAGGTAGAAACTGACCTTTTTTTCCAACTATAAATGAGTTAATTTTATACCTAAATTGTCGCAGGAAATGCAAGTTTTGTCATATATGTAACATATTTAACGTTCTTAAATTTAGTGCATATGTGTTGTTTTGGTGTGAAATCGACCTTTTCTGTGTTTTAGATGTGAGTATGTACAAACCGTGCATAACCAGTTAAAGAACATCTTAAAAAGAGTCATAAACCACTAAGAAAACATGGAGCCATTATTTATAGGTTATTATGCTATTATTATTATTATTTTTATTTTTATTTTTATTTTTATTTTTATTTTTATTATATTATATATGCCTAAATGGAGTTTCGGGGATATAATGGTTTTACCTCAAACGCCGCTGCCACCGAATATCCCTCATGTGAACACGATAACTGGGACAGATTTGGTTGATTTTCTTCTCCCCTCATGACCAACCTATGGGACCCCTAGTGGAGGAACCCTATGGAGTTCAGCATCATCCACATGGGGGCGCTTTAGTTGGAAATCAGTTTTTTGGACATAAATCAAGCAATAATTGGCCAACTGAGATCAAATTTGGTTCATACTGATGGTCTTACAAATGTCCATTTTCCGTCTACCATCCACAGTTCATATGTGGTCATTTTCATTCACTAGGTGGAGTTTTGTGGGGGAAAAAATCCGGTCCTCTGACCATTATTCTGCCAGTGTCAGGTCGATGTTAGCCTGGTCAACCATCCGTCTTTCTCAAAGACAAATCCGTCTGGAATGGAGGGGCTTGGATCCAAATATGAAGGCGGGACTAACAGGCGCCGAGTAGACCAATCACAGATAAGACCCCGTGATACTTTTGTCAGAGAAACTTAAGAATACAGGGTGTAATCTGGAATTCCATCCTTATTTTTGAGTCAGGTAAACAACCGACAACACTTGTAAAGAGGACTTGGAACTGACATCGGACCGGGACGAAAAGAAGTCGGTGCAAATGACACATTGTGAAACCCCCGCCCCCCCAGACCTGTGATTGGTCCAGTATGAAACAGATCATGCATATTTCACAGCGATCGGCCCAATTCCACACTGTTCTGTGAGAATTGAACACACTGACAACACCGGATGGATGGACAGGCTGGGTCCATGCAGCTCAAATTGATTTCGTATCGATTGTCTAACAGTTCTGTCTCTTCATGCCTCTACCTTGAGTTTACGTGGTGTCATATTTTGACAGCAGGTGGTGTGTGGGGGTGCAGAGGATTGGGGGGATTTCGGGGATATACCCTTGCCGTCGGCCCCTGACAGCGTACGCCTCGTTTTATTTGAGATCACAATGTGGAACCTGAACTAAAACGAGTTCGACACCCTTCACTGTTCATATCTTCAGTCATCCCACGGGCCGGACTGGACTCCGAGGCGGGCCGGTTTTGGCCCACGGGCCGCATGTTTGACACCCCTGGTTTAACCCGTTTGTGTGGTTTTGTGAGGCGATGAGTCGATGTTCAGCTCGTCAGGACGTCTGCTTCCTCCATCAGCTGCTTCTTCACCTGAAACGACCACATCAACGGCCATCAGACCCGGCGGCGTGTTAATGAAGGCGACTCGGCGTCCGTCTCACCTGCTTCGGTTTCCTCTTCGCCTGCATCATTTCCTGCTGCTGCTTCAACCGAACTTCCTCCAGACTCAAACAGCCTCCTGGAATAAAAGACGCAAAGGAAAGTTCACAGTCTGCGGCTCCTGCTGAAGGTGTTTTTAATCAATAAACAACTGATAAAAAACCTAAAACACAAAACTCTCCGGATTCATCAACTTCATTTGTACTTTATAAATGGATCTGTGATTTAGACGCTTAAACACTGACCCAAACTCTTAAAGTGAAGTGAGTAAATGTTATATCATGTCAAGAATACCGGTCCAGATATACATCGACCATCCATAACATTCTAACACTGACAGGAAATGTGGAATTAATGTTGATCTCATTCCAACGGGACCTGGATCCGATTTATTTGTCCAGCACCTCCCAAAGACGCTCAGTGTTCAATGAAATGAATGAAAATGAGCCTTAAAAAAGACCAAAAATGAACAAATACTGACCGAACTAACAAACATCATAATCAGAAATTAATGAAAAAGAATGATAGTCAAAAAAAATGAACTGAACAGTTGACACAATGGACAAAAATGAACCAAAACTGAGCAAAATATACAAGAAAATTAACAAAAACCGCGATTGTCAATACAATAGGCAAAAAAAAAAAAAAACTTACCAAACTTGCCAATATATAAATAAAACAAATAAAAAAGAAAATGACAGCCAACAAAATTAACTCAGTAGTGACACAATGAACAAAATGGACACAAATGAACAAAAACGGACCAAAATATACAAAAATAACTTTAAAAAAAGACCACGATTGTCAACAAAATGGGCAAAAAATTAACCAAATTAACAAAAAAATATTTGTAAAAAAGAACATGCCAAATGAACAAAAATAAGGAAAACCTGACCAAACTAAACAACAATAACATTATTATTAACACGTTTCCTGTCAGTGTCATCGTGTCGTGGCTGATCGGTCGTTTCCTTACCGACGCTGCTGGGGTTAATGGACACGTACGCCATCGCTCTGCTCAGACGCAACTCCTCCAAAGCGGCTAGCTCCGCCTCCGCCTCTGCTCAACCAATCAGATGACAACAAACCATATGATGTTTAATGACAGTCGAACAGATGCTCTTTGGTTCGACCTGATTTCATGACTCACTTCTCTGGATTTCTTGCCTCTTCTTTGGGTTTGGGGGGATGACAGTGAACGCTTTATGACTGAAATACAAGAAAACGATTTAATGTTATCATTATTACTATTAACTGTCTAGATCTAACGATTTATGTAACAGTAAACAACATTATCGTGTTTGGACTTAATTTCATTCATTCTCAATTGAAACACACCAAAAACACCTCTGCATTTTATTGTTAAACTTATATTTATTGACATATATTTTAACATTTTATTATTTGTCGACTGATTCATGGTGCTGATCATTAAGAGCCGTTAAAACCAAACTATTTTACTTTTACTTCTTTTTCTTGTCATGTCTTTCCGTGTCTTTTGCAACATTTTCATTTTAATACATCTCTTAGATTAAGCTCCATTGCATTTCATTGAAGAAAATGTTTCTTAATACAGTTTTTATTGAGTCAATGTTGTCTCTAAAAACAACAATTTAGCTGAAAAAGTAAGACACACACCTGCAGTGACTGATATCAGGCAATAACATTTAAGATCAAGAACGAGTGTTAAAAATAGTTTGATTACATTGTTGAATGTATGTATTACATTAAGTGTGTTTAAAGCAGGGCTGTCAAACTCATTTTAGTTCAGGGTCACATTAAGCCAAATATGATCTGTAGAGGGCCGGACCAGTGAAATAATAACATAATAATATAGAAATAATGTCAACTCCAAACTTTCCTCTATGTTTTAGAGCGAAAAAAGTAAAATTATGCGATGAAAATGTTTATATCTACCAACTATCCTTTAAAGCAATGTGAATAACATGAACAAACTGAAATTTCTTATGAAAACTAAATGCAATTTAAAAAATATTATGTCCCAGTTTATCATTTACACATGTAAATTTCAACTTACAGATCACAGTGGATCTACAAAAAAAACTAAACAATTAATAACAGGCAGAATATTGGTAAACTTGCAATTCAGACATTTCAAAATGTTCATATTTGTTCAGGTTATTCGTGGTTTTGTGAAATCAAAGTTTGTTTTAGTGTAAATACAGTAAAATGACATGAAAATATTTACATTTACAAAGAGAAAAATTTGGAGTTGTGAGTATTTATATGTTATTATGATAGTATTTTACTGATCCGACCCACTGGAGATTAAATTGTGAATCTGAACTAAAATGATTAATATCTACAGTGTAAATTTTTCATTTCACAAATTCATCCCAGGGGCCAGACTGGACTATTTGGTGGGATGGATTTGGCCCCCGATCCACATGTTTGAGACCTCTGGTTTAAAGTAAAAGTGGTGCTAAAATGGCAGCACATTATATGACAAACTATATGTTCATCTAATAAGTAGTAATGTTTGTTCATCTGCTCCTGTTAGTTGTGTTCAAAGCTATACTTCTGCAAACACACTTCCAACACAACACAACACAACCAACAGTGTCCAAATAAAAGCCCTGTAGGAATGTATTGAACAGAAATCATTCATTTCTTAATGAAGCTCTTATCGTGTAACCGTTTTCTCTAAAAACAACAGATTGGCTGATAAAGTAACACACACCTGCAGTGGCTGAGGTCAAACAATAACGCTTCAGGTGAAGACGTAGAACAACGACGTGTTGAAAACAGCTCGATTATATTCATTCATCCCACCAGACTTTACAACACCTCAGTTTGATAATGGCTCAATTTGATTTGTTTTCTTCTTTCTTTCCTTTTATTGAGCTGATGAAAAAAGTGTATTTCCCCTTGAGGTTCAATAAAGTTCATTCATACCTGTATTTGTATATTGTTGAATGTATTAAATCAAACTTGTGGAATTGAACACTGTGTTTCAGTGGCAGAAAATGACATAACAAACACCAGATGTTAATCTTTTTTTTTTTTTTTTTTTACTTGGCTTGTGTTGAGGAGTCTAACTTGTGGATATTTTGTGTCAAAAACGGCCAAAATCAAATAACTTGTTACAAGCACAAATGGTTTTGTTTATCTGTTAGAAGTGTTGTCTGCTTGTTTGTTATTCATCTTATTTGTTTACCAGCCCATAAGATCACACCAACTGGTTAAAAAAGCACTAGATAAACTTCCAAAAATGATGGTGAAAGACGTATGATTTTCAGGAATTGGAATTTGTTTTAAGGTTTTAAAAGTCAAAGGTTAACTCTCTCATTACCCATAATACACATAGCATCTAGCATTAGCATTAGCAGTTAGCATTAGCCCACGATGAAAGTGTTTGGGCACAAACTTAAGATCTTCACCAGCATCATGGTCAACGAGAATGAACCCTTTTTGTCCCTGTTTTTAGGCTACATATATAAACTAATATAAATAAAACATAATATAAAATATGTCAGCATGAACATGAGGCCTTTTGGTGCACAATAAAACTTAAATGTTTTAGGTTTTTAAGCAAAATTAGAGGAATTTGTATTTATTTATTACCTACAGATCACGGAACATATCTTCATAAAGCACTGGACAAAATGGGTGGATTATAAACAAAACAAAGCATAATTACTACCGTCTGTCATTTAAATGTTTTGTGTTCATCCTCTGACCTCCAGTTTCTGTGTTGTATTGTCTGTTGATAAAACAAATAATAATAAAGTATATAAAAACAAATTAGAGTAATTTTTGGGTTTAGTCTGTAGGTTAGAGCTCTTTAACATGCTGCTAATTAGCACTAAATTAATTACAAATAAATAATAAATACATAAACAAAAAATAAATAAAAACCTGTTTACATGGTTTTTACCACTGTACTTTTGCCTTTTTAGGAATGTTAGGATGCAGGAGAATTAATGTTTGAATGTGAAACCCAAATATCTGATAGCACTGTTTAGTCTATTACCTAGCGCCTGAACTTAATTTCCTTTACTTTAAGATTCAAAGCGTTTATTGTCATTTGCAAAGTGACAAAAATGTTCCCCGTACGATGAAGTTCTTGTTTTGCTGTCCGCATAATCCCAAATATAGTCTATAAAATAGAATAACAAGTATAAAAAGCAAAAAAAAAGAACAAAATAGATAAAATAGTGCAAAAATAATGCAGTTGTTAAGGGTGTAATGGTGTAATGCGGTCCTGCATACACTGGTACGATGGTTTTAATTGGTTAATAATTGCCACAGTGCAGGAAATGATGTATTTAAAACTAAAAATTTACCCCCAGATCTTCATAGAATGTGCCCCCCATCAATTTTATTCAAACAAAACCTACATCTATGCTGACAAATATAGATCTGAATGTTTGGACTCTGTGTGGGTCAAGGAAGAAATGCACAACTATTGGGATCATGTATTATTGGATGTTGAATATAGAACTAAATGTTGTGAAGGTGGGGCTGTGGGGTGTTAAGTGGATGGTAGATGTGTTTCTGCGGTCGCTTCAGTTCGTCTGATCCGTGTTGGACGTTCACCTACAGCTCAGTGTCAGTGGGAGGTAAAGCGTGAGGGATTAACCCGATGCAGCAGATGGTCACGGACAGGACGCCTCCGCCGCCAAACACTGATTTACATGAACAGCTGCTGATACTAGGTTTGATCGGGGACTTTTTCTGTCTCTGATTCGGTTTGTAGAGTTTTGACACAAACTCCAGAGGCAAATCTAAAGTATGTATGTGGTGACACTAATAAAACCAACCAACAACCATTACGCACATTTCAAAAGAGAGCGATTCGGATTATAAACAACACATGATATCTGGAACAGACCAATAAACTATTCTTACTCTCACATACGCTCAAATTAAAGGATTTGGTGGAAATTCAAACAGCACAAATATTATACAAAATAGTGCTGCAACAAGAAATCAATTAAATCCATGAAATCGACCCAAATTGGCAACGAATTCTGCAGTCCATTCGTTGGATCTCGAGTACGTTAGTATCGAGGCATGTGTACGCTGTGTAGAGTAACAGAGGAAAACTCAGCGCTGCATTGAGAAGCTTCAGATCCCAGGATAGATTTTCAAAGCTACGTTTATGTTATGTTCGGAGTGGTCACGGCAGCTCTGTTTGGACGAAACGTAGCGCGCCGTTTATGTAACAAAACTTGAATATGGAGAAAAAATGGCCAAAATCCCACGGTACACTACGTTTCAGGCAAACGTGGCCACCAGGAACATAATGTAAACCTAGCTTAAGATAGGCTACATGTCATGATTACTTTAGACCGCTAGCTAGTTAGAAACTATCATTGTAATTATAACGTTTTCATCCATCTCCGTTTATCAGGCCACCAGACTAACGTTACCTATCGTTGACTGAAACTAATACATACAACACTAATGGTAACGCTAACACTCGGGCCTTTTCAGAATTCCATTCATCCGTACTATGGCTGCAGCAGCAACACACATGGAAACGGCTTCATTGCTTCTTGCTGCGGCTGCGTGGAATTCCGAAAATGCCCGAGTGACGGTTAGGTTTCAGTTTGGTACGTAAACAAACACACTGCTTGTGATGGAGTCAACTTCAAAGTTGTTCGTCCTAAGGGGAGTGATCCTGGTGTGAAAGACTAATGGATTCGTGAGACTTAAGCTATCACTGAGGTTTTACAGATTTGATGAAAAACTGGTGACGAACATCATACGCTGTTTTAAACACCAGTCATGGGTTAATACATTTCTGACTCTAGTGTTTGGAAAACTTGTCAAATAGTGTTTTTGATGTGGAAGCACCATTGGACCAAACAAGCTGGATCAAACCAAAGTGTGGTTCAAAGGTCAAAGGTCAAGGCCGCCTCTGGAGTAGCTCAGACTCATGCTCATTACATTTCAGTGTGTCTTTCTGTTTGTATAGATCATTGTACTCTTGATGGAGTCGGACGCTGTTTAAAGTTCTCCACCACGTCTCATAGATTCTCTTTGGGGTTCAGGTCACGATCAGACCAGCAAAATAATAACATAATAATTAGGGCTGTCAAAAAGAACGCGTTAACACGCATTAATCCATTATCATGATCAATCAGACTCTAAATGTCAACTCCATGAACCATCTGCAGCAGAATGACTCTGAACGTCTCCTCCAACACATTTGGGTCAGTTTGTCCAGTAGAGCTGACGTTAACGCACATGAACACATGGTCAGCTGATCCGTAGAGACAGGCAGCAGAACCAACGCATAAAGATGGAAGAGCAGAAACAGCACGATGGCTCTGGATGGAAATATGAGGACAAAAAAACCCAGACGGAACAGTCGACCCACAGATAGTATTACACACATTCTGCAAGAAGGAGTTTTTTATTCACCAAAGCACTTCAGATTAAAATACCGCATTAACGCAAAGCATACGTTAGTCGGGGATTCTGTTAGCGCTTTGGCTAACATGTCGTCCAGCTTGTGACAAACACGTTAAGTGCAGATATATTCCCTTCTGTCTTGAGTCTGTTTGCTCATGCAAAATGAAACACAATAAATACAGATTAAAAATGAATGATATTTAATCATGATTAATCGAAATGAATCCACAGCAACCCTGTGATTAATCTGATTTAAACATTTTCATCGTTTGACAGCACTAACATAACCTAAAAATAATGACTAATTCAAACTGTTCTCTGTGTTTTAGAGTGAAAAAAGTAAAATTGCATTAAGGAAAATGTTTACGTCTACAAACTGTGAATAACATGAACAACCAAGAAAAACCTGAAATTTCTTAAGAAAAACAAGATCAATTTTTACAAAATATTAAGCCACATTTTATCATTTACAAATAGGCATTACAATTTATAAATCACAGTGGATCTATTTTTCTTAATAAATTTCAGGTTGTTCAAGTTATTTAAATTTTTTAAGGATAATTTGTAGTTTTTTGTTGTAATTTAAAATTTTTAGCACTAAAACAGAGAAAAAGATTGTAGTTTTCATTATTTATAGGTATTTGTGTTATTATTTTACCGATCTGAGACACTTGAGATCATATTAGACTTAATGTGGAACCTGAACTAAAATGACTTTTACACCCGTGGACTGGACTTGGAAGGATTCAGGATTTCTTCTACTGCTTTGGTCGACTATGGGATGTTCTGAAGGTAGTAGTGTGTATTTGTGTTCCACGTGTATGACAAAGTGCTTCTTTAAAAAGTAGTCAACAGTCAGAGACAGCTCCTATACTCCATTAAACTTTACTTATACACTGGTTTTTATGAGTTATATATATATATAATTTTTATTTATTTATTTTTACATATTACATTAAGACAGGCTTGTTTAATACATTGTTTACATGTATATTACTTTTAGTCAGTGAGTATATATGAGTATTTTCTGGAATAATATCTTTCTCCACTCAGCCTGAAGGACTTTATTTATCCCTACAGGACGTTGTTTTGTGTTCTACTGCTTTATGATGTGACAGAGAAAATAAATAAGAATATTAAAGTATAATTTAAGTTATAAAATGTGCTGCTGTGTGTAACAGTAATAGCAAATAGACACAGGAGAATGTTTTAGTGTAAGAATAGACTATGTTTAACTATGCAAAACAGAAAAAAAGACCAGAGAAAGTTTACATCCTCATTTGAATCTTTTATTCAATGGTTTTGTGGGATGTTGAAACACTTTCATTCAGTCTATTTGTTGTTTTTACCATGAGTTTAATAAAAGTTGGAAATAGATGAACAGTTTCTTTTAGGCATAACCGGGTCATACAGCCGAAAAAGTTATCACGATTTTAAAAGAAAATACAAAAATAAAAAAAAGTGAAATCAGTTTAATTATTGCTATTTTAATTCAGGATTTTCTGTTCTGGGTTAAAGTTGAAGAAAGCAGATGTCTATTTGTGGTTTTTGATTATTTGTAAAAGATGCAACTAGAGGAAAAATCAACACAAATGAAAAAGAGGAAATAAAATGGAAATGTTGCCAAGACAATCTGATGAAAACACATATGTAGTGTCTGATTTGTGTGAATTTTGAACTTATTTCGCTCATTCATGGTCATTTTTTTAATGTTGTGGAGGCTGAGGGTTAGCTGAGGATGTAAACAAACAAACAAAATTAAAAAAGTATAGAAAATATATTTAACGCAAACTAAAATGATCACGGTCCTATTTCTGTCCCTGTCTTCCGGTCTCACCTGTGGCTCGTGGCTCTTTGGCTCGTGGCTCTTTGGCTCGCGGGTCCGTGGCTCGTGGCTCTTTGGCTCGTGGCTCTCTGGCTCGTGGACCCGGCTTCTCCTTTGACGCCCCGCGGCTCCTTCCTCTTGTCGGCGGCGGTTTGCCTCACCGGCCGGGCAGGTCTCCGGTGCTCCGGTAGGGGAGGTCTGGGACACTTGGGGGCGGCGGAGGAGGACCGGGCTCTGGACCCGGAGGAGGAGGCGGCTCCCTGCGCCCCGGTGGCCGCCTCCCGCCGTTCCCTCCGCGGACACCGAGGGCAGCTGGACCCGCGGTTTGGAGCGGCGCCTCTGGGTTCGGTCCCCGGTACGTTCGCCGGTCTCACCCGGGGACCGGACACCGGGTGCAGCCTGTCCGCTGGTCTCCTCGGTGCCTCCGTCGGTGGTTTTGGCTTCAGGACTTTAGTTGTTGCCATCTTTCATGTCATAGTTTTCATCTTATTCCTACATTTTCAACTTTTAATCAATGAGTTGGTTGCTATGGAACCTGCACCTTAGCAACGCGCATGTCAATTATGAAATGAGACACTGGATGACTTCCGGTATCATGTTTCAGAGTAAAACACACACACACACACACACAAAATAAAATAAAAAATCGATCGTCTCCTTTTACCTAATTTTCTCAGATTATCGGGGCAATTCCTGAAAAAATATTCTCGTATTAAAAATGGTGTTATTACAATGCATTATAAGGTTTTAAGTATAAAAGGCATGGTAAAACATTTAATTTTACCGTGTTTTACGTGCTTTGCTTTAATAAGCACTATCTTTAATTCTAATAGTAAATACATTTAAGTCAGTTGGCACGTGTTCTACACAAAGTATCCATGAGTAGGCCTATAATTATTTGTTTTCAGTAATTCTTTGTGATTTTTTTATATCTATATATAAATGTGCCATAAAACTACACAACTGCAGAGTCATTACTATTAACGGATGTATATGTATAATCAGATATTTTTAGAACACATGGGTTTTAACAAGACTGTTACTATACATATACACAGTTAAAAATAAACAATACAAAGCTATAATACTACACACAAGAGAAGATGGGCCTTTTTTTTTTTAGTACCCAATCTGAACAAGCAAATATTATATTCTGAACAAGTAGTATTTTGTGATTGTTCAACAAAAACAATACATAAATAGAACATGATGAGAACAGACAAAAACGTAGACATTAATTTCAGGTACTTTTGAGTCTGCATGATATCTAATAAGGTTTCTATGGTCTGGTGCTGAAGAAGTTTTGAAACCATTAGTTTGATTACCTTTGTTGCTTAAATGATGTGTTGAGTTTATAACGTTTAATAATTTCCCATAATCCCCACACTTCAGGTGTGACGTTTTATGTTGAAGGTGTGTTTCCGGTTTGGTACTTACATACCACGGCTGAATCGACGCAGCCGCAGATTAGTGTAAATGACGCAGTGTAGGTGTCCATCCCGTCTGTGTCGCAACCAATGACAGCTGCTCATCCGATTAGAGACACGCAACTCTGCTCAGGTCACGAGACCAAAAGATGAGTTTAAAAAAAAAAAAAAAAAGTGAAAACAAATGTAGAAGAGACAAAGTTAAAGTTTGTGAAAGAGGTAACGCAATGTGAAAAGAAAAGATCTAGTGAATTAACGGACAAGAGAAGAAAGGAAAGGAAAGGAGGAAACAATGAATGACAGAGGGTAAAAGAAGGGGGAAACAGAAGAAAGAAAGAAAGAAAGAAAGAAAGAAAGAAAGAAAGAAAGAAAGAAAGAAAGAAAGAAAGAAAGAAAG
>JAPTMW010000014.1:28216162-28228920 GCA_029822955.1 Ostorhinchus angustatus | reverse complement strand
AACTCCATGGGTTTTACTGGTGAATCAATGTTGTAGAAGATGACGGTGTTTCCACGGTAACTAGGGAGCCTCTGAACGTCCAAATGGGTCATGTCATATCTGATGACCACAAAAAGACGACAAACTGCATTTTACACCAATTATTTACATGGATTGACAGGATTAATGGATCAACAGGTATTAAACAGTTTACATCAGTAGATGTTTTAGGTCGGTGGTGGATGTTTGTGTCTTTATGGGTTAATACAGATTTTATACAATTATTTTATGCATCCTGTACTATCGTTTAATTATATTATTTAATATTCTGATCTTTTGTTTTATTTTCCTCTGGATGTTACTATTATTCATATAAAACACATCTTTTAATAATAATTTATCACTATTTATTCTCATATTATCCTCTACTTTTTTTTTTTTTACTGAAAATCAGCTATTTTCCCATATTTCATTTACTGTTTTTTCTTCATAAAAGGAAAGAAAAAAGTCAATTATCAAAAGTCTGGTGTTTTTTCACTGAAGGGCTGAGAAACTTTACCTGAAATATTTCAATGTATTTATAACATTAGTGTTTCAAAAGTTATTAGTTTTCAGTCACTAGCGACTGTTTAGATCTTCAAGAGTTAAAGACCCAGAAATGTTTTTGTGGTGATTTCCATCTGAATTTTTCTCTAAATCTAACCTTTCCTAAGTGATTTCTTGTAATTTATTACAATTAATCTATGTATTTTTCAATCAAAATCAGGTGTTTTTCTAAATTTAATTTATTGGTCACAAAGATGATAATAAAGGCTCACAGTTAATTCAAAGGTAATTAAATCAAAATGGAAAAAACAAAGAAAAAGTGACTTTTTCGACATATCATTAACCAAACATCTACAACCACTGTCAGTGTAGGTGGGTTTTACTGCTGAATCAATGGTGCAAATAATAAGAGTTTCCATGTTCACTAAGGAGCCTAAACTTCCAAAACGGTCATACTGTATCTGATGATGACGAGAAGCAGAGAAAATGCATTTTAGCAGGATTATTTATATGTATTCATAGGAATAGCGGTAAAAAAGTTATTAAATGTTTTAGATCAGTAGATGCTTTTGGTCACTGGTGACTTTTTAAATGATAAGGTTTTGTTGATTTTTCCTCATTCATACTTTTAATGCTGAAAAAATGATCTTGGATATTCTACCTTTAGATTTCTGCATATTTTGATGTTTGATAAGTTTGACTTTATAGATCCCACCATGGAGAAATTTCACAGTGGACACTTCTCTCACTTTTCAGTGATTCAGTAAAAAATTAGGCTGAAATAAATGTGAAGGGTGATCTGCTGCCGAAGAACCCGCACTGGGATCTAAAGTCCAGAATGAGACACTGAGGTTAGAATTTATGCTCAATAGCAGCTCAATTAAATGAATACAGAAACACAGCGAAGCCCAAGGTGACATGTTGAAAACGCTCTGACGCTGGTGATATAAATATAGTGTAAATACAGTAAAGCATACGCTGATACAAACAGCTCCTGAATGTGAGTGAATACTTTCATGCCGGTCATATTTCAGTGAATCATGGCAGCTGTTCTCATCCGTGTTTCAGCTGCTCCTCCAACATTTCACTGATACCACACAACCATGTTTGTTTTTATTTGCCATTGGACATTTATTAACATTTTACAAACTGAAGCCCACTTAAAAAACACTGCATGGCTTCATTTTATGACATTTTTTATTCCTTTTAAAGATTTTTGACTATAGATTCTTATTTCTAAGCACCACGGACGCATAAAGTTATAGATGTTTAACCTCAAAGAAGAGTTTTAGTGATTGAATAGAGGGATATTCTATGTAATGAGGCCAAAACTGCACTAAAATCTTGCATCAAATAGAAAAGTGAGACAGTATTTTGGCTTCTTTAACAGTGGGATGACAGCGTAGGCCACATATTAAGTCCATTTGCTAACAGGTCAGGTTAGATTTCCAAAAACTCACCAGACGAAAGCAGTGTGAGCAGGAAGACGGCGTAGAGTGCTGCACGCTGACGCTCCATATCTGAAGGGTTGGTGAAGAGTCAGGACTCCTTTTACCCAGCGACCTTCTGCCAAACAGCTGAGTGACAGGTAGCAGCTGCAGAAACACTGAGGAGAAAATAGAAAAGAGACAGAGCTGCTGCACGGGAAACAGAGGAGGAAGAGGAGGAGGAGGGGGGAGAAAATACTCTGAATTTTACAGCATTGTTTTACAGAAGTGAACCAACACTCGGAGACAAAACAGCTCATATGTTGAATAAAACCACAGTTATGGGAACAGCAGAAAGAATTTATGGATTAGTCGTCAAATATTTTCATCATTCATTAATCCATTTTTTGATAACAGCCTCTTTGATTTTCTGTGTTTCTTTCCTTTGTTGTGAGATTTAAACAGCATCTTTGGGTTTGAGGACCTCATTGTGTGTAAATGTGTGACTCAATTTCGCAGATGAGAGAAAATAAATGATGCCGAGTCACAACTGCATTTTGAAAACATACAATTTAATCCGAAACTATAACACAAACACACAAAGACAAATGACATACAACCTTTAAAAATGTCAATACATTTCATTAAAAGTGTTTTATTATATATAAAATGTTAATGTGAGATTGATATCATTAGAGATATTTTTAAAGTCTATTCCTCTGTGTTTGTTCTTCACATCGACAGGTTGACGTCGCTCTTCATCTTTCCGCTGCTCAGGCTGTGGATCATGGCGATCATGGCCGAGTGTTTGTTCAGTTCGTCCTCCTTCTGCTTCAGCTTCGTCTCCAACTGGCTCTTCTGAAGCTCCAGAGACGACGCCTGGAGAAAAAAAAAACAAAACAACCCACATCAAACAGTCACTCTTCAAGCTTCAAATGGCATCAAATTACAATATGAGCTTTAACCTCGTCCTGTTTAATGCGTAGATATAAAAGTATTTCCTTCTTTACCTTGATGCTGGCGTCTTTCCTTGCCTGTTCCGTTTTGCTCAGCTCTTTCCTCAGAACATCCACCGTCTCCTCCAGTTCTCTCTTCTCTCCATCTTTTTCTTTCAACTTTTCCATCTCTGCTTGTAACTTAGCGTTGAGACCTGACAAAACACCAGGAAGCAACATTTAAAGCACGAACAATTTTATCTGTTTTTAATCAATCATTTAGTTCATAGCAGCTTAGAAAATAGTAAAAAAAAGTCACAGGAGTGAAGCTTAATAATAATTTTTCTACTCTTATCAGAGGAACAGGATAGTTCAACACTATATGTAGCAATTAATAATATTCTAATAAATGAATTAATGTTTCATTTTGAACATATAAAAACATAATAAAACCATGAACAAAAGCAAACATCCAAAGCAAATTACCAACATAAGGCAACAAAAAAGTATACCATTATACAAAAGAAATACTTGATACCATTTTAGTGTTGTTAAAACATCTAAAAAGGAGTGGGAAGAAGTCAACATTTATTTCATTCCTTTCCCATAGTCTAAATAATAACATAATTCTGAACAAAAGCGCATTCTTCTTCGTCTTTACAGCTGCTTAATTCAACATTTTCAATTAAAAACTAAACCTGAAAAAAAAAGTATGATGGGTTAAAAAACATTTAGTTTTTAACTCTGAAATTTACTTTTAAAAATTATACCCTCAAACTATTAAACACACTCTACATATCTTTGAATAGTCAAAACTCTTTTTTCAGACATTTAAATTATCTTTTAGAATATTTAGAATAGATTTTTCAGTATTACAGTTAACGTTTGCGCATTTCTTAGTTACTTTTAACCTTTTAATGCTCTGACCTTTGGAGGTGATTAATTTTATTTTATAACTAGACTTTCCTTAACATTTTCTCATAACTATGATTTGTTTTTTAAATTACAGGATAATGCATATAATTTTTTTTCTGTGAATACAATGCACTTTCTACTCTCTTGTAAATACTCACATACTGCATTATTCTTTACATGACCACCAGATGGCGCCAAATCTGATTAAATAAAGGCAAAGTAAATAAAAGCTGATGTTTCACAGACCTTTTATGTCACTGTCCTTCTGCTGCAGATCTGAACGGAGGGATCTGATCTCCTCCTCTCTCTCCTGCAACACTGACAGCGTCCTGACAGAGAGATGAGGAAAATATTTAGATGAAGTGTTTGTGCATCAGAAGAGAATAGCGATAAAAATAATCAAGTGTGTGTGTGTGTCGGTTACTGGTCGTGCTGAAGCTGTAGAGCCTCGTGGCTTTTCCTCAGAGTGTCATTTTGTTTGGTGAGGGAGATGTGTGTTATCTGCAGCTCCTTCAGCAGCCGCTCACTTTCATTAAACCTACAAGAGTAGAATAAAACAGTTACACTAGTGAATCAGCTGTTACAGAACTCTTACATACCTGGCAACCTGTTGTACCTGGCGTTTTAAAGCCCTGACATGTAATGATTCAAGACTAGACTTTAGTTTTTACATTTTAAAATAAAGAAAACACCGGTAAAAAACAAACAAACAAAAAAAACCGTGTAGTTTGTTTCAAGATTTCATTGTCACATTTTTCTTCAGTGGCCATTAAATTAAAATAATGTAAACTCTGCCAACATGAGAAATTCCAAAATTGTAAATAAAAAAGGAGTACTTAAAAGATACATGAAAACTGATCTTATTATTCTGTCACAACAAGAATCTTAAAAATTCTGACCAAACAGATTGTTTTCTGACCTGTTGAGCAGTGCGTTGTAGGCTCCTTTGAGCGCCTGGTGTTCCTCGGAGTCCTTCTGCAGCCGTGTGTTGTGCTGCAGCAGCTCCTCCATGTCGGCCTTGGAGCGCTCCACCTCCAGCACCTGATTACCCAGCTCACCCTGCAGGTCCTCACGCCGACGCTCCGCCTCCTTCAGCAGACAGCCCAGCTTACGAGCCTGCAGACGAAAACGCAGTGAAAGAGAAATATAAATAAATAATAAACATTAATCAGACATTAAAAGGGGTATCATTTCTATTGGTATCAACTGAATTGCTTTGATTCAGTCAAAAAAATTTATTTTGACAATTTCAATACATAAGTAAAACTAATCAGTGTCATATGTATGGTATTTAAATGTTTTTATGATAGATAAGTTAAAAGACATTCCCAAGTGGTGACATTTAGATTTATTTTTATTTTATAACTGGAAAAATGGCAGAGTGCTGAGATATTTTTTTTACAAAATGAAACTGCATTGATAGTAAAAAAAAAAAAAAATGAACGGCCACAACATGTCATTTTCTTTTTGTTGAAATGGGAAATCAGTGTTATTTAGGAATTAGTATCAGTGCCAAGATATTAATTAGTACTCGTATCAAATGTTTTTCCATCAGTACCACTGCATATACAAATAGCTTCCTAATATTGATAGAAGAAATGAAAAACTCATGGCTGTTCTAGACAAAAGAAATACCTGAAATTTCTTTGTAAATGTCCAATAAATACATTTCACCAGGCTTTGACTTGTTCATCATCTTCTCTCAGAGCTCTTTATTTATAATGAATGAATTTCTAATATGAATAAACACACAGATTGTAGTTCGCAGGAGAAACTTAATTCCAGCCTCCTCGTATCTGAAGATGTTACCTCAGCCTCAGCCTGAGCTCGTTGGAAGCGATACTGAGCGATAAGACGGTCGGCCTGAGAAAGAGCAAGAGCCTTGGCCTCTAACAGGTCCTGCAGTCGACTCTCCTTAGACTGAAATAGATGTGAAGAGGGACAGGACTGTTAGACAACAAGCAAACTCAACTTTTAATGTACCATGGGGTAGAAAATCAAAATAAGAGGTAAGAAAATACTGCACTCACTGCAAAAGCGGAGAGCTTCTGTTCATAGACATCAATGATCTCAGACACACGTGAGTCCTTAGTTTGCTCCTGCAGCTACAAAATGAAAGGTTTTACTCATAAATACAATAAAAACACCTGAAATCACAGCCACTATCAGAGTTAAAGTTTTCCTGCAGGAATCTGATGAGATCTGGCAGGTGTTATGGTTGTTTGCTTCTTCTATTATAACTTTAATCCTGTTTCAGTGTATATAACGTACCCACAGTTTGACTTTTCTATTTAATACTTAGTTTATATTGCTATCGGCCTAATTATGAATTTAGTGAAAGAGGTTAAATATCTGTTAAATGAAACACACACATTGTGTACCTCCAGTCCATTCTGTACTTTCTCTACCAGACTGTGAACGCTCCGGCTGGAACCAGTAGAAGACTCCAACACGCTGCTGTTTGTGCGAGGGGGCGGGACGTCCTGCACAGCTACTCGTTTGACTGACAGCTCAGCTTCCCTCTGGCGATAGGCATTGTTGGCAGCGATACTTTCCCCAAGACTTAAAAAAATATATAATAATAATAATAAAATAAATTAATGCACTGACCAATATAACAGAGACATGATACCTATTACCTACTACCAGAAAACATTTACTATCAAATGTAATAATTTACCTTGAGTTACATAGATCTGTTAGATAAACCAACACAATATTTGCTTGGAATAAAGTTTAATTAGAAATTTCATCTTAATCTTAAATATACTAATAAACACAGTTAACCCCACATTTGAACTAATAATTTAAAACCACAAACACTGCTGAATTAGACTTAGTTTATCCGAAAATGAAGTCATTTTAAGACACAATAATAAATAATTCTGTTTCTAAATCATTGCTGTCATTATGATCAAGAGCTCTCAGAAATTACTTTCTTAATGAAAACCATCCTTATCTGCTTAAACATATTTCTCTGAGTGTGGATATGTATTTTGTGCATTATAACACATGACTGTAAGTTTAAATATATATAAATCATCCTTACTCATAGCAAATTTACTTTAAAATATCCAATATCAGAAAATGAAAATCTGAAAAAAAATTGGTGTTTTTTCTTTCTTTCTTTCTTTTTATTTATTTATTTATTTTTTACACAAATAAGGATATTGTAGCATGTTTGGGAAATCTTGTTTAATTGTTTGTCTTCTCGCAAGTGAGAATGTGATGCTTTTATTTAAGCAGGACAAAAATACCTAAATCTTTTAAATTCTGGTTCTGATTCTAATGAAAACAATCGTTAGCTGCAGGCAATGAGAAGTTGTCAGGTAATGAAACTGTACTTGACTTTATCATCATGATTTCTGTGTAGGATGAGAAGACTCAGCAGAACTACTAAGCCTGCAGCTGTTCAGGTTCGCGTCATTTCCAGAGAGCGACTCACACTAGCGCAGGGAAGTCTGGAAGGGGCGTGGCTTCAAACAGCAGAGAGAGTCCGGTCTGCACACGCTCTCTGTGATGGGATGTCAGGGCCTGAGAGAGGGGACTCACTATCCTCTGATCCTGTTAGAAAGACAATAACAGGTCACAGAAATGCAACACACACAACTGAGTAAGAAGCCCATGTGTGTGTTTTTACCTGTAACATCCTGTAGAAGCTGGTCTCCATGTCCTCCACCTGCTGTCTCAGTTTACTCATCAACTCCAGAGTCTTCAGCAGAGCCTCAGAGCACACCTGACTGAAGCACAGACACAAGATATAGGATCATTTAGTCCCATAACTGGGCATTATTTGATCATTTTGTATATTTAGTATCAGCAAATAGAATTTCCCATTTTAACCCATAAAGACCTAATGGGACTTTTGTGGTGGTTTCCAAATGAATTTTTCTCCCTATTTAACATGTCTTAAGTCACTTATCACCATTTCTTTTAATATTATCCTTTGTCTTTTGCAAATTTTCTGTGAAAATCAAGGATTTTCTTATATCTACTTTACTGCTCATGTAGATGTTCACCAACGCTCAGATTAAAGTTGAGGGTCATTATATTCGAAACTGAGAAAAGGGAAGAAAAATTGACTTTTTCAGCAAAGATATCAATAATTGAACATAAAACAAGTGTCTCCATCCACTATCATTGATCAAACGCCATGGGATTTACTGGTGAATTAATGTTGTAGAAGATGATGGCATTTCCACGGTAACTTCGGAGCCTCTGAATGTCCAAATAGGTCATATCTGATGACCATGAAAAGATGACACACTGTATTTTATACCAATTATTTGCATGTATTGATAGGATTAGTGGATCAACATTTTTTAAACAGTTTAGATCAGTAGATGGTGGATGTTTGGGTCTTTATGGGGTAAATGTACTTCCCAACATGATCAGCATACTAGAATTGTAAATATAAAATGGACACGTGACTGTTAT
The DNA here is from genome assembly GCA_029822955.1 of Ostorhinchus angustatus. Taxonomy (NCBI): domain Eukaryota; kingdom Metazoa; phylum Chordata; class Actinopteri; order Kurtiformes; family Apogonidae; genus Ostorhinchus; species Ostorhinchus angustatus. The sequence goes on along the minus strand of JAPTMW010000014.1, from coordinate 28,220,681 downwards.
ATTGGTTTACATTTTAATGTATTTTTCCATTTTTTTGTTAATGTTTTAGATTATTTATGATATTGTCTTTCTTTTCTACATTGTTTGTTGTTTAGGTTGTTGTTTAACATTTGGCCAGGGACAACAGCTAATGAAGATGATGAAATAATGAGATGAGGAAAATTAGCCATGTTGGCAAACTCTGGCTCATTCAGTTTCTTATGTTTCTGTTCATTAATGAACAGCATCCTTGTGAAAAATACAAATACAATACACTTTCATATTACTACACAATATTTTCACATTTTCAATCTGGAAATACATATTTGCATATTTTCGTATATTAAATAAACCACAAATATCCCCCTAAAATACAATAAAAACTTGTACGGCCTCTTCAAGAAGAGAAGCATCATTCAGTATTTAAAAATGTCAAAAAATGATTATAATTACTTCTAATTAATGAAAACAGTGGAGAGAGAACTTAAACCTAGTTGTTGATCATTAACCAATCACCAGTCTGGTCAGAAATGAGAGGATGAGCTGCCACTCACCTGAGAGTGTTGTCTGAACCTGGAGACGGGCAGGTGAGAGGGCTGTTGTTATGACAACAGGAGAGGAGGGATTCAGCCTGTGAGAGGCAGAGCTGAGCGCTCACCTGCTGAGACACTAAACATCTGGTGGAGTCCTCGGTGCACAGGAGTGGCAAAGTTAAGGCTTCAAACAGAAATAAAAAACCTTTGTAGTTTGTCAGTGACGAAGGGTAGGTTTTCTCCACTTTTTAAGAAATTATATTTAACACGTCAAAGAACTTAAGAATTTAATAGGATCTTGATGATGTTGTTGACCCATAGAAAAGCTTGTCAGACATTATCTTTTCATCAGATTTAGACTTTTTTATGAACCAAAGACACATTGCAAAGGATATTGAGCAGCAGACTGGTGACATGTGTGATGTGGTAACAATGTTTTCTTATGTGAGCGTCTCCTTGTGCAGGATCAAGACCCTTCAACAGGCCTAACAAGACTGGAAGCAGCATCTCTACAAAGCTCAGCACACAGGCAGACACGGTATCTGCTCCCAACGCCTCCTGCAAAAAGAGACAGGTTTAAAAGGAATCTAAACATCGACACTACTGTCATTAATGATCTGTGTATATTCAATAAACCTGCAACACAGATCCTGAATTCACTCTTAATGAACATTATGTTTTTCTACCTCCAGCAGCTCATTAAGTAGCTGCAGAGCCTGGAGCGAGCAGGACTCAGCGCCCTCCACAGGTGAGCTGAGCCACTGCACCAGAGCAAGTCCAGACTCTGCCTTACGTCCTCCATCAAGGCCCGGCCCCGGTCTACGTCCTGCGGCTCTGAGTTTGGGTCCAGCTGGTTTGAAAACCACTTCAACCAGTAACGAACGAAGACCTGGGACGCTGCACATGGCCAGGAGGAGCTCCAACACCTGTAGACACACGAGTCAAGCTGATGAAGTACAAGGTTAGTACAGTGTGTTTTGCACCACAGACTGAAATGTTTAATGCCTGAAGCACCAAAAACAGATGCAAAAAAACATCTTTTAGTTTTAGGTTAAAGGCGTCAGATGCAAAATCAAAAACTTTTATAAAACTCCTCATAAGTTTTTTGAGAAAAACTAAAGGTTGCACCGACATTAAAAACATTGAATTCAGATGTCCTGAGTATTATCAGCTGATTATCAGTGAAATTACAGTATTCGCACAGTTTTATATAGTTTGAAGCTGCATTAACTTGCAGCTTCAAACTATATAAAACTGTGTGAATACTTAGTCTTTTTTTGCTGCTGTTGAAGAAATTTTGAAGAATTACCATAACTGTGTCAGCTGTGGGTTCTGCTGGGTCAGATTCTGATTTACACAGATGCATTAGAGTTATGCTTGTGGGAAAACACTCTTGAATCACTATAAAACTCTAACAGGGTAAAATATGCCACCACAAATTACGTAATTAATAGAAATACTTCAGCTGAATGTACATGAAAATGCATTTATTTCATCTAAAGATCATTAAAATATGATAATTTCAGTAAAAAATTGCAAAAATGCAAACTTTCTAGTCAGACAACAACAAAAATAAACACACACAGCCTAACACTCCAGAAACCAGAGAATACTAGTCTGCTTGTAACTCACCAACATTTTATAGAGTGGGAAAACAGATTCAGATCATGGATTGTGACTTCATCATATGATCTTTTGTTCGAATCACCCAGCTGTATGTGCAACTACTAATTATTTTTCAAAAACCTTTATAATGTTCTTAAAATGACAGACATTAAACTGAAGCAAACTAATGATTTGACATTTATTTTACCGTAATATTTTCAGCCAGATCAAGTGTAGGTTTTCAATTTAAGCTGTATTATTTGCATCATTACAAATCACATTTTATGGCAATTTGTTCTACTTTACATAAAGGCAACCAAAGCAAACATTACAGAGAGATTACATTATGCAGAATGAGTTCAATTTGAACAGTGAACAGGAACTGAAAACAACCTGGCGTGGTTATTTTAACCACTGGTAGTTTGAATAGATAAGTCACCATACCATGATGTGCACATTGCTGTGACTGACCTCAAAATAGGTCAGTGCTCACCACAACTGCACCACCTGGCAAACATTACAAATATTTGAAATAGAAATAAAATGTTTATGTGGCTGAAAACTTAAAAATAATATGTTGCAGACAGGAAGCAAATGTAGTATGGTTTCCGGTTTCACCTTGGCTGCAGAGTCAGGGTCTTTTGAGTGCAGCAGTCCTAAGACTTGAGACACACATGCTGAGAAGTGCTGATACCTGCAAGTGGGGGAAAAAAACAACTGAATAATATAACAGCTACTAATCCTGTAGGTTAAACACTGTATGTGAGGGTGTACAGGACTGCACCTGCTGAGGTAGTCTGCAATCTTTGGGTTCTTTAAAAGGTCAACCAAAAGGTCAACTGAGTATTTTCTTGTCAGAGTGCCATCGCCATTTACAATAATGTTGAACACGAGCTGGAAAGTCTGATGTATGTTCTTTGCATCAAAAAGCTAAAGGAAAAAAAACATGTAAACACAAACAGAGAGGACAGATAAAACAGTAATTAAAACAGTAGTGAAATAGGAACAAGAAAAGAGGAACAAATAATGTCAGTGATGCCAAGATTAAAAACTTCACAACGCAACACACGAAACTAATATGCATCTAGAACAACTGGTGTTTTGTAAGGTTTCATAAAATCTCAGCGTAGATGTTCCCCACTTACCTTCTCTCCAACTTTCTCATTCAGAGTGAGGCTCGCCAATATGGACAAGGTAAACACCACCACAGTCAGACTGTTGTGAGCCAGGAAGTTAATCAGGGTTCGGTAGAAAGGCTTCACATTGTCCTGAAACAACACATAATCACACAGATATAACTCAAAACAACATTCTGTTTGGATGGACATGTCATGTGATCACAGTTGCACATGGAAGTCTAGACAGACAAGTCCATGGCAAAGTTTTGGTCTTCAAAAACTCTAATTTGTAGAGATTTTCTTTGTGATTTCATTGCTCTATAATGATCCATGGGTGAATCAAAGCCTTGTTAAAGTGTTTTAACCTTATTGTCATTTCAATAGAAGTTGGTAAAACAAAATAATCCTAGAATGACGACGACACTGAGGATAGATCAAATATTTAATAAATAATCTAATTCTTTTTTTGACTTGACAGACATGAATTTCCAAGAATCCCCCAGGAGATTAGTTAATCTATATCTGTATCTGTTTAGTGACAACTGATGATAAAACTCTTATAATATCCAATTTAAACACCTTTATATGTTGAAGTTCAGTGTTGTAATATTTCTGCTTTGAGGACGAAATAGCCTTTAAAGTATTTACACAAAAATTTTCAAGTCTTATTTTAATTAAAATTTAATCAAAAATAATGTATTATTTTAATAATTGTTATCTGCTCCTTCACACAAAAATTCTGGAAATATACAAATATAGCCTAGTTTCTTAGTAAAAGCACATATATTTGTAACAAACCATCATTGTCAGAGGCTTCCAATTTCACTAACCAGAGATTTGATGAGGCTCTGCACTGAGTGATTATCCCGACACAAGTTGGCCATGAGGCCAAGGCAGGGCATGATGATGTCATCATTATGAGACTGTCTATGGTGAGAGAACAGAGTGAGTCAAACAGTAGACGTTTACCTTCTTGTCTGACTGAGAACTTACTGTGATACTTACATGTTTGCCATGAGAAATGTTATGAGCTCATGGATGTAGCTTGTGGACTGGAAGATGCGGGTGTTGTATGTCAGTTTCTGCAGCACCTGCAAACACTGAATCACATACAAAATCATGTGTCATAATCAAATATTGACTTCATCTTCTAAAGTCTCGGTACCTGAGACTTTAATTAGCAGGATAACTCAAAAAGTTAGGGATAGATTTTGCTGAAATTTTCAGGAAATGTTGATACTGGCACAAGGAACAAATGATAACATTTTGAGGGGGGTGGGATGG
>JAPTMW010000014.1:28148796-28162043 GCA_029822955.1 Ostorhinchus angustatus | reverse complement strand
TCAATCTCTCCATTTGAACAGTTTCCATTACATATCCTTGCACATTATTTCCATTTAACAACACTGGTGATGCTTCAACTCCTCCATTCCTCCAATGTGACTGTTTGTGCCACACACATCAGATATATGAACAAACATGATGCATTTTTTTCAGTTATGATGTTTCTCTTGATGCCATGAAATCTTCCTTTCTTTTCATGCCCCCAGTTGACCTTTGTGAATGCCTCCACTTATCAACGCTCATTGCGTCGATCTCTTATGACATTTCTTCTCAGACTCCTGCTGATGCTCCAACTTCTTTCATCCACAAAACTGCCATTATGTCTTCTGTGGATTTTCCTGTGATGCTTTGTCAGCGTTTTTTATTCTCCTTGATGGTCATTGTTTTGGTGGACTGTTTTGACTTTCTCCATTTATCGACAGAACCACTCACATCCTCGGCATCTGTTGTTTCTTTCAGATTTCACTTCTCTTGGCAGAACTGAAAAGCATCAGTTTTTCAGCAATGACTCTAACTGGTTCCTGTTTTCAATGTGAAAAGTAAACTGACGACGAGCCCAACAGTCTCCACTGTGTCGTCTCTTTGCTGAAAGGGATTTGGATACTTTTGGCGGACTGGCAAAAACCAGCCTGAATGTTCAGTAAAATGATCCAGGTGATTTTTTTTTCCTTCATTGTAGCACACAGCACAGATTCTGGTCCAGTGTTAATGTGTCTCAGTATTCCCAGAATTCTTTCCCAAAAGGTGGTCTTCAGTAAATGGCGCTCAATCATCACACCTCTCCTTTCACTGTGGTCAGTAGACGGCATAACACATCTCTTTCAGCACTTTACAGGTCAAATCTTACCCAAATATCATGTCAGTGCCATTGTTGTCCTTGGCTAATGCGTTCGTCGCCTGTTCCTCCCATTCAGGAAGTCTTTGCTCTTGTGTGCTTGTACTTTTGCTGCTGTAAACCTGGAATTGTGGGACTAATAAAGGCATATCTTATCCTATCTTAACATGTTCAGATCCTTCTGCCACGTGGATCAAAAGCTGCCATCAAGCTGAAATATCCACTTCAGTCATCACTTTGTCTTTCAACATTCACACCTCTAGCTTCATCCTCTGCTTATATCTTCACTGCTTCTTCCGAACTTGTTCTGCAGTACAGACTAGTGATACAGTGTATCCCAGGATTAGTTCCACATCTGATGATCAGTATTTCAGATCAGTCAGTGACAGCGTGATTCAAATTTCAGTTTCAACACCGATTTCAGTTTCGGGATTTTCTTTCCTTCCTCTTTCTTGGCCTCCTCTTTGAAATAACCATTATGTGCAGGTCCTACAAAAAGTTTTATCATAAAATAAGTAAAACCACTGTTTTATAAGGGTAAAATACATCTTCCAGCTCCTTCCATCTTTTTCTGAAATAACATCTTCCACGATCAACGTTCAGTCAAAAAGCTTGGAGCCAACCAAGCCATCACATGATGGCATAATGTTCTCCTGAAACAGGTGATGTTCTTTTATGACAGCTCTAGGTGAGAGACCATGGAGTTTTTCTTCAGCTCCTAAAAGCAGCACTAGTTTTGGCTTCAGAAAAGAACTTCAACAATAGTGACTGTACTGATCGCTTCATCACTGTGGCATTTTATGTTTTGATCTTCTGATTAAAGTGTCAGTCAACACAACAGATCTCTTTCAGTAGAGTTGAACCCAGCAGAGACCACTTCTTGTTCTATTCTGCTCTTGGGTTTCCATCTGATTTTCAGGCAAAATTGTGTTTAATGTTATATTCTGATAAACTCCTCTGCAAAACATCAGTCACATTGGTTGTTTTGAACCCCAAATCTGTGTCCTGTTTCTTGCCTCATGACAGTCCTGGTTCCACTGGGAAATGTTTGCAACAAAATGTGAGATCTGTTGAGTCAATATAAACTCTTAAAGCTCTCTCAGATGTCCAGCTGGTATCTTCATGTATTTATAAATCCCAATCAATCTGCGCTGCTAGTGGAATCCTCATTTGAAAACATGGTCCACAATGAAGGTATACTTTCATCAGTTAAAACAATTTTTCTGAGAGCTTTCCTTTCCATTTTCAGAGTCAAAGGACAGGGTTGCAAACTACTAATTGTAAAATCTCAAGGCAAATTTGTGAGCCGATTTCACTTCTTCAGAAATAGATTTCTTCTTTCAACAGTTTTTTTTTAATGTTTCCAACTTCAGACGATATTGTACTTTTTCCATGAAGGATCCCAATGAATTGACAAAAAGTGCTCATACAATATGGGATACATGTTCCAGGAGATACCCATATTGTAACCTTTCTGACACTACGTTTGTCCATCTAGAAAAGACATTGCTTAACTGCTCCTTAACTGCTCTTCCTCAGGGTTGTCCATTTGTCGTCCATTTCTTGGGTTTTTTTTTGTCAGAGCCCCTTTAGGCAGAATTATGATGTCATTTTGTGCTGTATCAACAAAAGTTTGTCAGCTGTTTTAGTCACTGAATTCAAATTCAGTTAAACAAAAATCCTGCTTTATGTTCCTTGTATTCATCATTCACTTGTGGTGCTTCTGTCCTCTTCCTCTTGCAGCTTTCCTTGAGAAAAAGAAAGTGTGAACTTTAACCCCTCACCCTGACAATCTAATTGTAAAAAAAAATACCCTACCTGTTTTTGTTTACAGGTCGGCTCATGTCTACTTTGATGGTAAGCGTTTCCTCTGATACCACTGTCGTGCTGTTGGCTTTTGGATTGTTCCAGCCACGCTCCCTGCTTCGGGGCATTTTAGGGTCCAAGTCTTCTCTTGGTAAATGTCGGTCCGCACTCGCAGGTCTGTCGCCACCCCATGGTTTAAATCGGCCTCTCTCTTCCCAGTTAGGCTCCTCTTCCGATGGCTCCTCATATCGGTCTTCCCTGCGTGGTTGGTATGCTGGTCGCTGCTGTTCAGGAGGAGGGTTTTGATATTCCTGGGCAGACTGATGGAAAAGTTGTGGACCCCTGGGTGGCCCATTCCTTCCATGACTCAACCTCCCTTTTGCAGGGAAAACACCGCTCCTTCCACCATGGTTCATGGGACTATTTTGTTTAGTATGTCGCATGGAGTTTGGTCTGTCTTGTTGCAAAGGGCTTCTTCTTGCTTCATGATAGTTGGGGTCTTTCCAAGTGTCTTGAAAATGGTCTCCACTCGTGCCTTCCCACTCATCTGACCTATTGTTTGGCTTCATGAAATGCTCCTTCATCCTGCTGTCCACTTGATAGGGACTTCTCTGTCGATTTAAGTTAAAGTCATGATCTCTGCGACTGCTGGAGCGTTCCCGCCGTGGGGCTTCCCTGTCGTCTATGCCATGATCGTGCTCAACTACAAGCGGTCTCGAATGAAGAATTTTCCCCTGAGCATCTCCTGCAAACCCATCTCTAGGTGTTTCCACTGAGTAAGGCTGTTCCCCAAACTCCTCTTTCCTGTACCTGTGATAGCACAAGAGGAGGTGAAATGGTTCAACAATGATACAGAGGACCAACACATCTGCTTTTAAAGCTACACTTAAATGTGGTTTTGAACAAAAATTACAATTTACAGCTTGAAAAAATAACTTAATACCAGGCAGAAAAACAGGGTTTCACTTAGAGCTGGGTGATCTGATGATCTTACAACACAGACACTCTAAATTCACCACGTGATCTGTTTTTTTAGAGAAATTGTACAATCACATCATTAAGTAACTAAATAACAGCAACGTCCAAAAGCTTCTATGATTCATTTTAAATGGTTCATGTAGCAGTGTAATTATGGTCTTGTACAGAGTGTTGCATTATGTGTTAATAGCAAGAATGCTGCAGGATCAGTGAATATGTAAGTCTGTTCATAGCTATTCTTTAAATTACTTCAGTACTAAAATTGTTTGCGTTGTCTACTTTAAACTTAGGGAGATTGTGTTGGAGTTTTCTGCCACTGAAGAAATAAAGTAATGGCAACTTCACACACCAAGATTTATAGTGAGCCAGTGAGTTGCTAATGAATATAACTGACTAAGCAGAAATCATAATTTAAAAGAGATGTTTTTCTGAACAGTGCACAACACAACATTAGATCTTTTATGTAATTAGCAGTGTCAGGACAAATTAGCTTATGACAGGTGACAGTGTAGAAAGTATGAAACACTGCAACTAAATTATGCACAAATACAGTTTTTAGTAAAAAAAAAAATCTCTCTATACACAGATATAAGGCTTTACAGACCCTACATTTCTGTATATCACTGAAGTCTACTTTTTTTTTGTTCTTTGAGCATTACAATAAAGTGATTTGCATTGGCTTAAACCTCCAAAAACCATATCTGTTTATAGTTTGGTTGTAATTGCTCTAAATTTTGCAAACAATAAAAATTGGATGGTTATTCTAACTCCAAAGACTGTATGATATTTTGGTCAGATCATCCAGCTCTAGTTTAGTGTCATATGATGGACAGTCATAAGAGTCATGAGTTTTAAGGGTGTTACACTTTTAAAAACAGATTTCACATGGGCCTGAACTAAGTGCAATTATAGGTCTCATTTACACTAATAACTAAGTTTAATGTAAAACATTCAGAAACGTTAATTATATGTGGAATTTGCTAAGAAAAATTTAAGCCATGCAATATTAGTCACAGTAGTATTTGTCATTCAAGAAAGTCAAGAAAACATATAATGAAGAATTCTGTTCTACAAAATATAGAAAGAGGAGAACCCTCAGTATTCTTCTTTTCCGTTTTTGTGCTGCAAAGCATTTTGCTTAAAATTTACCCAAGGTGACTGGCGTCATCCATTTCTCTCCTGTGCCTTTTAAAGGGGGGGTTCCTCTCCTCCCTTCGTGGGGCCTCTCTTCGTCTATTCCTGTTAGGACTCTGTGCATTCCTTTGTCCTCCTTCCCTACCTACTCCCCCTCTTTGGTCAGCAGACCTCCCACCAGGATTGTGGTCACTGAATTTTCCTCGACTCCTGCCCTGGTCTTCTCTCCTCCATTCCATCCCATGATGCCTCTGCAACTGGTCTGACTGAGATCTTGGTGACAAGGGTAACCTCTCCCTCTGTAATCTCAATGGTGACTGGGACCTCTGTCTGTCTTCAAAATTCTCAAAATGTTCTCTAAACCTTCCTCTGTGCCCGTCTCCTTCGATTCCTTCATTGTGCTGTGGGGGAAGCCTCCGGTCACCATAGTCAATCACATCATGAAAAGGTGAGTGCCTCCTGGTGTAAAACTCTTCTGGATGACGTTCATGTGGAAAGTGATGGTCACCTCGAAAAGGAGGGGATCTTCTTCGGCCATCTGGGGATATGTCACCCCTGAGGTAGTCCCAGTGTTCCTCAGGATCTTCTCCTAAGCCCTGTCTCCTGCCTTGTGGCATCCCATGTAATTCTGCAATGACTTTGTGAGGATCAAAATCTGGTTCGTCCCATGGGAACCTCCTAAAAATGGAAATATTGAAAACACGTTACCAAATGTGATACAAAAATGAAGAAATAACTCACTTATTAACTTATTTTACCTAGCATTTTGTATTTCAAAATTCCATTTTTTCCAGAGTAAAATATCAACACTTCTTGACATATCTAAGTACTACTAGCTATATATTTATGTACTGTATGTATTAAGCCTACTTTAAACTGAAAATACTATTACCTGTAACGTGGTGATTGAGACCTCTGTCTTGACATTTTGCCAACCTTAAAGAAAAGGAAATGACTGTTACAAAATCTGATAAGCATTTTGACACATATTTAAACAATAATGTTCTGCTATATTGATTTGCCAATACTACTAATTACTTAGAACCTTTTGCAAAATCCATGCTTTAATTCTGTGAACAGAGAGTACAAATTGTGGTTCACAGTGTACTCATCATTTACTCTGACTACATTTTGTGTTGTACTCAGAGTGATTAGCTATTTTTGCCCATCAAAAGTACAAGACACAGAGTGTTATATATAGAAGACGATCAAACCTTTTGATGTCAGAATTTGACAACATAAAACAGTGGGAATTTCTACTTGAAAAAAATCCCAGAAGCAAATATATCTTTCAATGACTAAATGTTGCTGTTCTAAATGTACTCAATCTTAAAGGAAGAATTGTGGACTGTATGTGATGTTCATCTGCAAGTGAACTACAAATTAAAACATAAATCTGTTCTGGAATGCAAATGTGCAACTATAACTTGCCATATTAATCAAGACGTAATAATATGCTACACAGTTTTTTTCTGTAAAACAGAACATTTGAAAATTCTTTGATAACAGTGATAACTATATTTTAGCATTAAAAACATAATTTTGACCCCTACATACTGATGTATTAACCATTACAGGAACATAAAAATGATTTTTGAGAATTACCAATGTTGTTTAATTTACCAGATGTGGTATAAATCTTCCATTGGGTGGTGGTCTAAATAAATTTGTAATGCAGTATATTTTAAAGAGATAGATTACCTTACAGCTCACAAACTTAGCCAACACTAACGCATCGGATTAGAAATGGAGACTGAGGTCCATTTGGTTTTAGAATGAGTACCATTCCTAGCAAACGCACACATGCTAACGTTAGCTACTAGTCGATCAGTTACTATTTTTAGTATGACAGAAACCCATTTTATCATGAAGAGAATCACACTAGCGATGCTCTTAATAGTACACACTAACCATGCAAAAACATGTAATGCTAAGTAAAAAAAAATGATTAGGATGAGTAACTATCCGCTAGCTAACGGAACCTAGCCGCTAACCTCACGCAGTTGACTTACCTTTGAACACAACACGCGCAGCAAATGCTACCTAAAGCAATATTAGCACAACAAAGAAACACAGTAGAAATACAGAGGAAAACAAACAACCAAAAAACCAACAAACTACAACACTATAACGCTATTTACGGACAAAGGAAAGTTACACGCATGCTGTTTACTATCAACCGCACGGACTAAAATAAAATGGTTGTTGATGTCAACTTCCAGGCTCTTCCGCAAAACACAGTCTTCAAAATAAAACCATTAAAGCATCTTTAAAATAAAAGCATGTAAAGAGCCATGAGCATGATCTGAAGCTTAAATTTAGGCTTAAAATAAAATGAGCTTTGAAAAAAGGTTTTAATTACAGTATAAAAAAGGTGTTTCAATTCAAAGCTAAAGAAAAACCATACTGAGCAATGCAAAACTGACTAAAATGAAATAAAATTGCAGATATAATCGACTTTGTTTTGGTTTTCCCCCAAAGTTAATGCTGAACAAGAATAAAATGAATTTGCATGATGTGAAAGCTTGAATACATGACGCTTTGGTAAATCATGCTAAATGTTATATATTTTCATCCTTATTTAAATCAGCAAAAAACTTGAAAAAATACTAAACTAAATAAAAACTGAATTAAAACAAAGTGAATTCGTCAAAATAGTAAGTAATCGTAAGCAAAAAAAAAAAAAAAAACTCTCGTAAAACAATAAATAACATTTAGAATATATCATTAGGACACATCAGTATGATGTCAATACTGTAAATTTATGAGAACATCAAATCAATTTTATCCATGTTAAACCTGCAGTATAAAAAAAATATTTCAACTCAAATTAGTTTCTAATCAAAATTATGACATAAATCAACAGTTTGTAATAACAATTCTCATAGGTTTGATTGCATGAGTATTTCTTGATATGTGGCTATTCATCACCATTGTTTTAGTATTGGCCAAAACCAAATAAAAATTCCTTTTTTGGAAGCTGAAAGGTCAAACTTTATGTCTCACTCTGCTATCAATGTTAAAATGAACTGAGAAATTTAAAAAAAATCATTATTGGCTGAGCTTTTTGCAGATTAGTTTTAATTTCAGTGCAGCATAAAGTCAACAGACAGTGAGTTGTAATGAAATAAAAGTGGCTGCAGTGAGCTCTACACTACATTTATCATTATATGTGCCACTTTTAATTAATCTTAAAGACCCAACATTATCTTTAACATTTCATTAGTCAACCAGGAATGTACAGTACATGGGCTTAGTTATCCATCTCACTGACACAAAATGGCTTGATGAAGTTTATTGTTCGTTTTCAGCAGTTTTCCATGCACCACATCTACAATGATATATTCCACCAAGCTGCAGTGTCACAGAGTAATAATAGGATAAACAGTATGTCCTTTATTTTTACTTCACATACATCCAGGAGACCCTCTTACGATGAGCTGAATCTGAAGGGCTAATGAGCTAATGTGAAGCTGACAGAAGTGGGAAAACATGAAACCACACTCTGAAAGGTGCAGCCGTTGCAGCTAAATGCATTTTTCCCTCAGTGTGACGCCTCGAATTAGCAGTAGACCACCTTCACATCTGGAGGAAACTCTGTCACAGTCCATGTTTGAGGTTTTACTTTGGGTCATAGGTGACTCTAACAGGCAAAACAGAGCAGAGGGTCTGTATTAAAAAATGCTACACTTCCCCAACCACCACCACCTTTTTGTATATTTCATAGTCTGTCCCCGACTTTCCCAAGTCCTGGTTTTACTGAGTCACCAATTGGCAGCGTGTAATACATGCCACTTCTATGTGTGTGATGCATATTCCTGACTCAAATAGAAGAGCATTTTTTATAATAAAAAAAAAGTTTCTTATGAAAGATGCTCAGTAATAACAGCTTAAAATCTCTGCATGAAGAAGATATTTTAAAGTCAAGAGACAGTGTTTTGACAGTGGAAATGGGACACATTCATGTCTGTATGTGTACATCATGACTGGAATTTAAGTAAGCTACTAACATATTACTAGCCTAAAATGAATTGTTAATGTTTCTTGTGATTGCTGATGATATCTTGATAGATGCTCCTGGCCTTCTATCCCTGACTCCACTTGTTTCAACATTGTTTTGCCAGTGAAAGTCAGTTAAAAATCAGGAATTATGGCAATTAAAAAAAAAAAAAAAAAATTGAGATAAAAAAAAAGAAACTAAGACAGACAGTAATGTATGGAGATGGACTGAACGGCTGAATTAATTATCTGTAACTAATCAGAAAGTTGCAGATATCAGTTCATGATTAGTTGCATTTTTTTTAAATCATCTCCACAGGTGAACTCATCTGAACCCCTGAGGCATGATTAAAACACAATTAAATGTGTGACCATACTGTTTAACTTACTGAAATAACAAAAAGCATGTATTTTTGCACATCTTTAAATATATTTTATGTACTTTTGTGGCTGTCAGGTTTGAAAACTACCCATTTACAGAAACCTCTGTCAACATGCACTATCCCTGTTACTTGATACTGTATAAATGAACAAAAATACACATGACTGTGGTGGAATTTGCTGTGTTTTCCTCTGCGCTGGTCAAATTCAAGCAATGCGAGAATTACACTTGAATCCCATTTTCTTTACTCTCAATCTTTGTTTTTCTTGTGGTGCAGCTGAAAAGCAAACACAGATGAGCTGAGCTGATTTGCAGTTTCTGAAGTTTTGTTTCTTTACTTCCTGGATGTTTTGGTGGTAGGGTACGTATGGAAGAAGCTCAGGCTGAGGGTAAAGCACAGAGTGGGGGGCTGCACAGAGGTTTTAAGGCCTCAGAGGTGATGAGCTGCGAGGCGGTGAGGTATATTTTAGTGTGGGGAATGAGTTTTCCGGGAAGGTGGTGATGCCAGAGCAGTGAAAACACATAACTACTCTAAGTGCACACAATGAACTGCAGCTAGCGTGATTACAGTCAGTGCCAGACAAATACACAACACACTGTGTCAATATTTTCCTGACCTGCAGATAAAAATACAAGACTATTGACATATTATTCTCCCTCAGAGGTTGTCTTCACATCCTCACCGTGGGGTCGTCCACAAAACAATCAAGTGATGAGCAGCAGAGAAACCAAAGCTATTGGCTACAGGGTATAATATCAGCTGTGAATGTTTTCTTCGGGGAACAGCTACAGCAGACTGGGTTTTATAGTGTACGAGTCGCTGTGAGCAGTCGAGATAAACACACAGGAACCATCAGACAGGAAGGGAGAAAACCCCAAACACAGCTACAACCAAAAACAGTTCCACAAGTCAGTCCTCTCTGAAGATGCTACGCAGGATTCATCCACAAGCGTCGGTCTTACTGCTTCCATCAGGTCTTTATAATGACGCTCCACAGCACGATTGGATCTATTTACAGTTTTACAAAAGCAGAGATTAAATTGGACGATAGTAGTGATATTTTGTGGCAGTGCAGATGGGCTACATTTGCAAAGAAGCAGTTCAGATGTAAAACAAAGCAAGGTATAGATTGAAGAGAAAAAAATGATGAGAAAATCTTGTGCAGTGTTGTGAATGCGATTTGGATATGATCTGCAAATGAAAAGTCTGGGTCCTTAACATGAAAAAAGTCTAGTTGATGTGATTTAGATTCTGGTGATCAAACTCGCCAGTCTGCACTGTCTCAAAACATAGCCAAAGCGTAACAGTTATGTGTGGAGTGTGTGCGGTTTGGTAGTACAGGTGAGAAATCAGCAGTGGTTTGTGGTGGAAATGTTGTTGTTGTTATTGTTGTTGGTTGTTGCAGATGGAGGTGGTGGTCTCTGGTCTGTTTCTCCTGGCTCCTGTTTAAACTGAACCTCCCAGCTCCTCCTAAAAGAAAAGAAATGACACAGTGGACTCAATTTGTGTACCACTTTTGTGTAAAGACACAATAGTCAGTTAACACCTAAAAATAACAACATACCTAAACTTAGTTCAGACCAAAGATGCACAAGGACATGAAATTCATCGCAGGGCTTAATAGAGAACAGTTTGGTGGCATTTAAGAATATAGGTATTTTTTCTAGATGTGTTGTTTGTGGAGAATTCATCAAAAAAAGAAACACTAATGAAAACTCTCAGACTGGCTGAGAAATAGAAGTCTTCAGCATCTATCATTGATGTCAGTCTCAAATTGTTTTGTTTTTGTGTCCCTGTTTAATCTTAAACTTTAGAGGGCCCTCACAGCCCTATCCTAAAGTAAATGAACTGTGTTTGAGAGGGTCCCTACCGGGCTACTGGATGTCCAGTTTGCTCGGCCCGACGCTGGGGATGAGCTGGGTAGATTCGGAGGCGGCGCTGTACGCTTGGATCAGCAGGTTCTTGTTGAGGTCACCCACCCCGGCCTGCAGCTTTGGGTAGGGGGGTGTTTCTGCACCCTGACGCTGTCCACGCCCTTGGGCTTCGAGGTCCATCAGCTGCCCCAGGGGGCAACCGTTAGTCTCACCGTCTGTTCCCTCGGTAACTGGTGAAAACTCGTGAGCACTAGCCTGCTCATCTCTGGACACTGGACTGATGGAGACAGATGGAGAGCTTAAAGAAACAATGACAATGACAATGACAAAACAACAAAACAACGACAGAGACACAGTGTTTAATGTAAACTAAAGGATTAAACAAAAGCAAACAGATTTTAATTAAATCCATCTTTCCTTCTTCCCCTTCTGATGTACCTTAAGTAGAACTATGGGCCTGTTTACACCTGGCATGTACACATGAACAGTCAAGTACCACTGTGAGTTCACCTACTATGTATTCAGAAGTGGTCACATACTTTTGGCAGTCTGTGTGTCCTGGGCCACACTGAAGGACTGCCTACTCAGCCCATGTCCTCTGTATAAGCAAATGATGAGGCTCTGCTGTGCATTGGTTTCTCCTGCTGCACGTAGTCTTTGCATGAAGAAATTATGTTTATATGTATATGGACAGAGGAAGGGAGATTGTGCGTTTCAATCTCAAACCATCAGTGGAAATCTAGTATTCCAGTGTGAACTTACAGCTGTTCATTTGATCAGATTCCCCAAAATGTGATGCAGTGTTAATGACAACTGTGATCAGTAATATCACTGCAAACTAAACTTGCTACAGTAGCAATAAGTTTTCTTTTGTTTTTTTGCAACAAAACTCATGTTGAATTTAAAAAAATCAAATCAACCACAATGACCTGCATGATGAACAGAGACTGATATAAACACATGATAGCGATAAAAACATCTCACCTGACGTCCATGGACTGAACTCCATCAGATAGCTCGTCCACACAGATCTTATTCTCCAGGGGTCCCAGCAGGATGATGGGGGCTTCGGCTGGAGTGGGGGCATCCTCCTCTGAGGCGACAGTAGCCTCAGATCGGATCTCAGAGGCTGAAAACACACAAAGTGGCATCAGAGAGATTTAGAAATACTGCATGTCTGATCCAAACAGGCTGAAACCTGCATAGACACTTTATGTTTTAAATCACTACACCATCATCATTATCATCATTATATGTTTTATAGAACAGTTGTCAGTATATGCTGCAGCATTCAACTTTTCATTTACTGATACTTAAGGACGTAAACAATAAAAAAGAACTGCACAAAAAAGATACAAACGGGCTCTATAAAATGCAGTATTTTGGGTCAGACAGTTCAAGAAATGCTGCAGTACATTTTCAGTCTGTTACCGCTAATAACCATGAGGGGGTGCTGTTTCCCTGCCTGTCCGACACTGCTGAGTCACACTGCAGCTGATCACATTCAGTTTAATACTCAAGTAATTAAGAGACAAACAAGATGAAACAGGGGTTGGAAAAAATATGCTTCAGCAGAATAAAACAAGTGATGAGGAAAGAGAAGTAAACACCCTCTGATGAAGTAAAACAGAACTAACAGCTATAAAAATGAGAGACGATGCTGATAATGAAGTCAGCAGGGAGACGTAATGAGCATTATACCTACAAAAACAACAAAAACATTTATTCTGATAGTACTAAATGTGTCCAAAATATTTAGTTGACTCTGTATTTGACGGATTTTTTCATTTGTTTTGTTATTTGTGTTGATGATTGTGTAATTAGCAGTCAGAAGGTGTAGGTCAGAATTAAAGAATCCCAACCAACACCTGTCAGTTAATCAATAAATCAAGTAGTTCTGTAAATTACAACTTCATAATTTCACTCTTATTTGTCAAAACATCTTAAAAATAATCATGTATTATTCAGCTCTACATACAGTTCCAGATAATTTCCTCCCCTATTTCCAAATAATTTCCACCTCTAAGGAGTGCCAATTTGGCCCTAGGCTGATTTCTGTTGGAAAAACTGGATTAGTTTTTAATTACAACCAAACAGAAGCCAGCTCAGGCTCAACATAACCTCACCACTGAAAAGTAGCTGAAACAACATCTAATCATGACACAATTTTCAAACACTGTTTAATAATGGATAGCTATGAGAAGGTTAATAATTGTAGAGTTATAGTATATAATATA
>JAPTMW010000014.1:27755465-27771747 GCA_029822955.1 Ostorhinchus angustatus | reverse complement strand
TCAAAGCGAACTCCTGTCCAAATTGCAGCCCTCGGACTCCAGCTCAACTTGTTGTTTTTTTCCTCCTCATCATTTTCCCTTCCTCTCTGACTTTCCAGCTGCCATACTTTGTAATTTTGTGGTCTCTTCCAGGAGGGAATTTCTGCGCTGGTTATGATTTGAAAGAGCTGGCCAATCACACAGCCTCCCTCAAATTGGAGCAAGATGTCACCAAGGGTCCCGGTCCGCTGGTGAGAGCTGTTTAGGTTGAGTGTGCGTCTGAAAGGGTTATATATCGACAGCATATTTCCCACTGATGTTAAGGTTTCTATGAAAATAAAAACTAGAGAATGTGGTCAGTTGTGATTGTATGTATTTTTAGGGGTTAGAAGACAGGTACGTTGCTGAATGGGTGAAAGATTCTCATGATTTAAGCGTGCAAAAACTGAAACTCGCCACTTCTTGCGTATTTCTTCCACTTGACACGGAATAAGGATCATAACACAAAAGATTTACTGTCAGCTATAAAAACTGCAGACTCCATAAAATCTGTTTGGATTGCACGTTAAAACCTTGGGATTGAGTGGACCTCCTGTGCACAAAATTATAGCATTGTATCTCTTACAAAATACACAGTGCTTCATTTGTTCAGAACCTGGATCACATGTAACTCTTTCATTTGACATTTTGAGAAATGAATCAGGAGGTCGAATCTGGAAGGTGTTTTGTAGATAAACTATTTGGAAATCCAGAACAGCGTGAAGTTAAAAGTAAAATGTTTGTGTGTATCTGTGGCAGTGTTGCTGCCTTGTGTGAGATGTGAGTCCTGTTGGATGTTCTGTATTTTCTGTGTGCTCTCTGAAGGTCTAATCCGGTTGCTTCCTTCAGGGTCCATCTCGTATGCAGCTGTCGAAGCCGCTGATCGCAGCAGTCGATGGCTTTGCTGTGGCTGGAGGGCTGGAACTGGCTCTGCTGGCGGATCTGAGAGTGGTGGAGGAGAGCGCGGTCATGGGGGTTTTCTGTCGCAGGTTTGGTACGTTCAGCACCTCATAATACTGCAACTGTTACTCTGTACTCATACTACACTTGTCTACTACAAACACTAGTACAGTATAATATTGCTATGTAATATAGTGGTAATTTAATCTACTGTGTAATAGAATAATACTGATCTAAAGGTCAACATCTATCTATCTATCTATCTGTCTGTCTGTCTGTCTGTCTGTCTGTCTGTCTGTCTATCTCGTCCCATTGAGGTATAAATTCTCTTCTTCCATGAAGTCCTGGTTAAAATGCCAGCAACATTTTTTTTCACATAGAAAGTAAATTACTTCCATGACACACATTAATGCATAAAAGCAACGTTAACAAGAAATAACTGCAGTTATTGCTAAAAAGTGATTAGTTACAAGCTTACACATATAGTATCAGTTAGTTATTATTGTTTTCTCTTTTATTTCAGTTAATAAAAGCGTTTTTTTTCCCACTTCTATTTTTTGATAACTCCATCTCTGCATGTTCCTCTCTTTCTGTTTTGCTGCTGCTGCTTGTGTGTATTTGCTCATCTAATTATAACTGTCCATGAAAGTATCCTTGTGTGTTCTTTGCATCCGAGCATACATCATCTGTGTCCTCATGCCGGGAAGTCGACGCTGTTTCTATTTTTTCAACTTTGTTACTCTGTCCTCTGTTATCACCCCAGCCTCCTCTTGTTTGTGTGCGAGGATGGAGTCGTAGCCCGATAACACGAGTGACCGTGACCTTTTGGCATCGCGGCCAGAGTCTGCTGGGCAGTCTTGATAAGTAGAAGAGGAAACGACCGACTGCCAGGTTTCCACTGCGGGGCCAAACAGGGCTTACATATTATTTATGTCACACTGTTTCTTCATAAACAACATTTTCCTTTTTTGGCGTCGTGCAGCCAGCTGGCATGGTTTGCCCGCTGACTCGGCTATAGTTTTAAAAGAACAAGTAGTACTTTGGCTCTGCTGCTGTAAACACTTTAAGCTAATCCTGATCCCAAAAAGTGGCAGTTGGTTTTAGTATGTATGTAAAAGTGGCTCGTGTCGAAGTGTTGCAGCATCTCTCATACAGCTGTCAGTGTTACAGCTGCTTCTCCTGGAGTGCTTAAAGCATGACTGTGGTGCTTATAAATACAACGGTTGTACTATAATTTACGGGCAGAACTAGATTTAGAGTGTAAACATGTAGGACTTATCATCGTTGGCCTGTAATTTGACAGAGGAGCATCATGGCATTGCCCTGTCTGTCTGTCTGTCTTCAGTTCCAGGCCACATTGAGTTCCTTTGCTGCTTTACTGTTTACTTAAAGATCCACTAACACCATCATTATTCTAAATACTCAGTCAATTTGGAATTAATCTTGAATGTTTTTCCACTCAAACGGTCCATTATCTTATCCATTACAAGCGGAGTTTCATACAATAGTTATTTTCCTTAAGGTGTAACTGGCCTTTTATTTTCTTAATTAATGTAAAAATTCCAAAAGGCAACATTTGTAATGCCTCAGTAGCTGTTGTCAAGGTCATTTTCAGTAACCACCATTTAATCGGTCGAATGTTAATGCTGTTAAATGTTAATTTGCAGCTCTAGAGGACTTTTATAACGCTAAATAAAACATTAGAGCTGAATAAACTTGAATACAGTAGGATACAAAAATATACCTTTCATTTAAAACCTAGATATCATTACAGGTTAGTTGTTGAATTATCTTGCAAAAGCGATGAAGTCTGTTATGAATTACCTAATAAGTTTCACAGATTTGCTCTTTTACCTTAAAAGGCTGCAGCTCCATGTTTCCATATTTACAGAGGCTGAGGAATACATTTATTTAAACATTAACATACTGATTTTAGATGATTTTAGAGACTGAAGATTAAGTTTGGAAAACCGAACCTACAATAGCAATTATAGCACCATGTCTATTTTTTTGGCCAAAATGTTTAAGGTGTGAATTTAAAGACAAAACATGGATTTAACTGTAAACCTTTTAGCCTTAGGTCAGATTGTCAAAGCACATAACATTATTAAATTTGATAATAGTGAATTAAGAAGAGCAAGGAACAATGAAATACCAAACTATTTCTCATCATCTTCATTTTGACGACAGTGCAGTTGAAAATACACTCTGGAACAGGGTCAGTCTGGACTCATACATGATCATTTAAATCCATTCTTTGTGCTCTGTGTCAAACTGATGGTTATTTAAGACATGAATAGCTACTCACTGCATCAGTTAGGATTAAAGAACCTGTTGGAGCTGAAACATATTAATCACTGCAGTCATTATCCAATGGAAGGACCTCAACTATTTGCTTGGTTAAACCCAGGTTGGGCCTTTTTAAAAATTTTTTGACCAAGCTTGTATATGATGAAAACAGAACATCATGTTGTAGAGCAGAGACTCCATAAGGAGTTTAGTCTGCAGTGGCTGTTGACACTGAATTGGAATGTAAGTGACAAAAGAGCGATGTTTCTAGTGATTGTATGTGAGTGATGCTGAAGAGAAGTGATAGATCAGTTTCCATCTCTGACGTCATCTGACACCGTTTGAAAGAAGAACCCGGCGGCGTTTTTGATTGTGTATTTACGCTCTCCGGCTCGACTCTTAAATCTTTTCAAAGGATAATTTTCAAGACGTATCATGTATAAATTCGAGCTCCATCTCTGGCTCCATGCCAGATGATGAGTAGAGGAAGAAGAAGAAAATTGGATTGAAGAGCGGTGGACGCATGATGCCAGGGTTATCATTACCGTCAGTGCATGTCTGGACAAAAACTGACAAACTTCATTTCACGCTGAGAGCTGTCACTCGCTCAAACCTCTTCCATCAGCTCAGAACTATGCTTTGGAGGCACAAATGAGCATTACTGTGGTTTGGACACATTAACTTGCACATTTCCTCTCAGTAATTAATTCCCAGCATGTTGATTTCCACACTTCTTCAAGGCTTGTTTGTCAACACATTTGAGCTATTCCCCCCGGCTTAGCTCACTCTGCTGTGGTTTTCTCACTCAGATGCACATTTAGCAGTGTAATTATTACTTTGACTGCAGGTTTTTGGCATTTTTATCCCCATCTGTGTTATTTTAGGCTTTGCATCCAGTGTGTTCACCTATATGCCTATACTTTAATTCATAGTTTGAGAGTCTGGGGAGGGATTTAGAGGGATTTAAAGGCTGCACCCCACATAAAGACATAAACTTTAGTGGAAAAAAGACACAGGAGCATGCAATTAGATTTATTTTATTTTCCCAGCATTAAACAATTGAACACTGAACTTCCCTCCCTGTTTACATCAAAAGCGGCACTGCGCTGTGGGCTGTACCGTTTATTTAAAGATCCTGTGTTTCTTACCGAATATTTCCTTTTAATGGTTGAATTCTGTAACCGTTTTTTGGGTCGGGCACAGATGGCAGCAGCCGGAGGGAATCCCTGGTGGCTTTGGAGTCGAAAAAACCCTCAGAGGCTCACTTCACCGCTCTGATGTGGGCCAATGGCAACCACAAGCTCTCTGGCACGTGATTGGCTGCTGAACCTGCGGCTTCCTGTCTGGGGCCCCTCTGCCCCGCCGAGGAGGAAATGAGAAGGCGGAGAGGGTTGCGTCACAGGAGTCTGGTATTAGTGTCTGCCGCTCATTGAATTTTGAGAGATGTGAATGAAAAACCACTTTGCTTAACTAATTCCCTGATGTTATTTCGGTGACTTAAACCGGCAGAACATCACAAAGAAAAGAAAGAGCTGGCACTGGAAAGAACGCCTAAAATAGCTCGCTAATTCTCCATTCAAGGATGTTTCTGTAAATGCCAAACCTAAATCAGGCACCGATCTATAGTAGGCTTCTGAATTTCCTGTCTGAAATAGAAAGAGACCGCTAAGTGCAGTGACCTGCAGCATCCTGCCATGTCGGTGCCTCCTGCCTTTCTCGCCGTCCCAGTTTAAGTCATCTCTTATACCTGGACGAGGGATAGTCAGAGGGTGCCAGAGGAGAAGAAGCCACATGTTGGATGGAAGTCGTACCTCGGTCCAAAGCTGACATAAGACGAGCCAAGTTAAACACCTGCTCAGTGAGTTTGAAACTGTGTCCAGCGGTTACATCATCTCGCTTCAGAATCGGCCTCGGGTTTCTTTTCCATAAAGACTGAATGCACAGAAGAGCTGCACAAAAAAAATGCACAAACAAACACAATATGTGCATCCGTATCTGTGTCTGATTTTATTCATATTAGTTTCCTGCTCCCTTCAGCAATGTCATTTTAGTTTTGTTTGTTTTAATTTGAGGAATTGGCTGATATTTGTTTAGCTTTTATTTACTTCAGAGGAAACATTAGGTTTATAGATGCTGAAAAAAGTTAGGATGAAAGAATGCAAGACATGAAATAGAATTTACAAAGTAATTTTTTATAGTCCAAAGCCATTTTATTTTTGAGCATCTTGAACCACTGAGGGAAAGCAGAACTGATGTTACCGCCTTCACACACTTTATTCATTCCAGTTTTTATTCAGTTTTTGTATTTTCTGAAGTTTTATTGAAGATTCAATTTTAATATTTGTGTTCACAGCTGTGATAACCCTTGATAACACTTAGAATTACTAAATTTCATTAATACTTTTTCCTAATACTTTTCATTGAGGGCACCATGACACTTTTTAACACTAGTAATTAAAACTGTAGTGAAAGATTGGACACACCAGAAATTAGTGTATTAATATTTAATTTTTATTCAGCTAACAAAAATATATCTTTCTTGCTAATTCCAGTATAATTGAGAGAAGGGAGATGCATGAAAAATCCATTAGTTAAAATAGTAAACATAGATGCATCCTTTCTTAGGAGTTGACTCATTTTTATTTTTGTTTTGCTTAACAGTGGCACTGTTTTTGTCTTGGTGCTACAGCTTGTGAATATGTTACATTTATTGTTTTTCATACAAGAAATAGTTTGATTTTACAAGAATCAATAGTCATAGGTTTCATTATTACCTTGTCAATATAATTTAAGTATTCTGACAGGTAAATACCCTAAATATTTCCTTATTACATGTCTAAAATATATATGGTATTTTTCTCCAAACCTTTTTTTTTGCAGTGTGTAGAAATATAACTCAGATTATACTCATTTAGTTTATTTAATTACTTTTTTAAACAGTTTTCCACAGGAAATATGTTTGATAAAGCCTGAAAAAAATGACTTGTCATTCATTCCTTGGCTGATCAGTTATTTATTATTAACAATGATGCCGTGACTGATCGACTTAAATCGGCTCAAACATTTTGCTTCAAGAAGTCGTTTAAACACCCGTTCCTAGTTAACGGATGCCACCACAGAAGAAGTGATGTGTGTTTAAGGCACATTTATTTTCTGCAGGATCTGATTATGTTGAAACATTCATGTAATTTTCTTCTTTCTTATGAGGTGCTACATGTCCTGTGCTATTTTCATGCTATAACCCCCCGCCTGCATTGTTGGTGGTCTCTCATAATGGCTCTGGAAACTAAAGAATCGACTGCCCTGGTATTAACTCAGTGGGCTGAAGACCTGGAATCAACTTAACTGTGTGGCACTCGTCTCTGACCCAGCCTAGCTCAGCTATGTTCCTCGATTACCAGTATTTTAACGTTCTGATTGATGGTCTGCTCTTTCCCCCCCTGTTCGTTTGGTCTGAAGTTGTCCGGAAATCGTTAATCCACATCAAACTTAATCGCATTACCCTCATGGGAGGCCATTGTAGTGGGTTGTGCTTTGATGTGGGGGCGATGCCAGCAGCACCAGCAGCTCACCAGGACACTTCAGTGTGTCATGTTTCACGCTCTGCTCTCAGGTTATTAGTAGCTGTAGCCTGGTGGATGTGATGTCCTGTGGAGTGTGGTTTCCTCTTCTGCCGGGTACAGAAATCAGGTACAACCATGCCTTTGAGCCGCCCACTATGACTTTTAACTATATAGTCATGAGTGTATGGTTTATTTGAAGACTCGGAGGCACATTTAGACCGTCAAACACTTAATTTCCTGCATTATACTCTAAATGTATGCACCTTTTTCTTCTTTTTCTGCATCTCTTGTGGTGCACATCTCTTCACTGTAAACACCATTTGACAGTAAATGTTTTATATTTCATTATATTTTTAAGTCGTCCTTCACTTTCATATATTTCTTTATTCATGTGCAGTGTCAGCCTTTTTTCAGTCCCCTATGGAATGTACATCCATGTCATCAGTTCTAATTTAATCATACTGAAATAAAACTACATAACCGACTTCTTTTTCAGGTTTTTATAGATAATGAAGACTAAACTAAGCGCAAAAAATTTGTTTCAGTAAACTTAGTTTAAAAAAAACAAACCCTGCAATAAACATTGCAACACAAACTAAAGTGACTATGATGGTAAAAACAGCTTTTACGTTATTTTTCCCTAATGTTAGTAGTTCATGGAGTACAAGAATACAATGGCTGTGCACAATGATAAATAGATAATGTAAAATTATTGTTTTGTGAATCACACTTGATTAATTCTTTTATCCTTCCACTTTAACTTCTTCAAATCATGTTTTTCCTAATAATACTTGAAAAATTAATAAAAATTGAAGTAAAACTAGGCACTTCCATAAAATGAAACAAATTATATGCTTGTAAAACTAATGCAAACTGAAATGTAAGATAAAAACTAATGACATTTTCTAAACTGCTTATTTTGTAAATTAGATCATATTTATTCCAGTCATTCCAGTACTGTTAAAGTATTGTTATAGCCTTCAAATGTAATTTTTTTTCATTGCCATCTTTTTCCCTAAAGCATTTATCAATGTAGTGATCTAAAAAAAGAAAAACAAACAAAAAACATATAATAGTGTATAGAATTTATAATGGTAGAAAAGAATAAATAACAAAATAAAAAGAAATGGTAACAAATGGTAATAAGTTAACCCAATCGGTCCAACCATGGGTTAAATTCCTCTTGGTTTGTTTCAGTTTCTGTTTCTCATTAATTACATAAACCTCTGAGCTCAGAAGATAAAATGCAAATATTTCCTCTTACATGTCGGTCACATCAGCTCCATGATCTTATATCTACTTTTTAAACAACAGATGCTGCTGACTCAAGACTCATTCTTGACAATCTGCTTTGAAGGCACAGATCTCCTTCCCAAATGTTTAGTTCATTACTGAAAACCAGAGATGACAAATCTGCATTTCTGTGCCGCAGACGCTGACTGATTATCTTGTATCAGGATCGCTGCCAAACGCTTCCCCTTAAAACTCTTGGAGTAGAGGATCAGAAGCCACTGCTCTCCGTCTCAGCCAGGCTCTTTCAAGCCAAACATGCCTTTTGATTTAAGACTACTTCAAGGAGGTGCTATTCATGTGGGACAAAGCGCAGGTCTGTGGTCGTTCTTGCAAACAGGACACATCACAGACGGGACTAGGGGAGGAGGTGCTAGAGACGAGCGCCGCGGATAAGAACGGAGATCCTTCCGGTTGCTGATAGCGATGGTGCCAACAGCAGCACCAAAGACAGACAGGCTGGAGGTCACCCCGGTGCTTTATCTGTCCCTCTGTGAACCCCTCTGTCTCTACTGTCACCAGTTTCAAACCAACCCCCGTCTCCGAAAATACATACTTCTAACCTTTACTTGAGTATGTCCATCTTATG
Source organism: Ostorhinchus angustatus (assembly GCA_029822955.1). Taxonomy (NCBI): domain Eukaryota; kingdom Metazoa; phylum Chordata; class Actinopteri; order Kurtiformes; family Apogonidae; genus Ostorhinchus; species Ostorhinchus angustatus. Next base: position 27,763,098 of record JAPTMW010000014.1, on the reverse strand, counting down.
CAGCCATTTTTAATCCACTACCTGTCCATGTTTCTCCAAAATGTTTATGATAAACCGAAGGATGAAGCGTTTCTGCATGGTTCAGGAAGTTCTTCTCCTTCCTAACACACTGTTCCTAAACCCTCTTGGATTAGCTGGAAAACGCATCATCACAAACCTGACTACAGACTTTTACAGAAGATGCAAATATTGACTAATCTTCTAGAACAGTAGTTTCCAAAGTTGTTCAACTCCAGACTCAGAAGATACATGCTGTGTCTCTCCAGGACCCACATTTACAGAGTTATTGTTTTCATGCCATTTTTGTGTTCTTGCATCTTCTTGTCATTTTGACCTTCTATCTTATTTTCCTGTTATTATGTCATGGTCATTTTCTGTTTTTGTCAATTTTGTCTTGCGTCAGTTTTGTTGTGCGTCACTTATATCACTTTTGTCATTTCTGTCTTGTTTCTGTTCATTTGTTTTTAATCATTTTGATCTTTTATACCATTTTCCTGTCATTTTTATCTTTGTTTTTTTATGTTTTTCCTCTGCATCTCAAACGTCTTTATGTATTAAGTGTATTTTACTTAACTTAATTTTCATGTTCATGTTTTTAATTGTGTTTCTGCCTTGTGTCTTATTTATCATTTTATGCATTTTTCTTTGTCTTTTCGCGTCTTTGACATCATGATGGTCTTGTTGTTGCATCTTCTACAACTAAAGTCTGTCCTCTACATTTCTGATGTCTTTCTTGAGGCCAAATTTTTAAAGCTTTCCACAGTTTATAAATGTGTTTAGAAGAACCCTCTTCTTCTGTCTTAATCAGAAAAATTAATTCACAACACTTATTATTGTTACATGTTATGAGTTGTACACTATATTTCACTTTACATTGTTAGTATTTATTTATTTAGCCACAGGACAGGGCGTATTGGCATTAGTTGCAAAGAACAAGATTTATGCACCAGATTTAGCAGAGGAGCTAATTTCCACCTGTTTTCTTATCTTTATTTTGGTGTTTCCATCTTTTGGTTTTGTTTTGTTGCATCTTATACTTTATTTTCTTCATTTGTCTATTCCACTTTTCCATATTTCTATTTCTATTCCACTTTGTCCACATTCATAACACTCTTCAATTTTAAAATGAATTCACATAGACATTATTATAAGTAGTTTACTTTTATAGTTGGCAACCCAATAAAAACACCTACTTGGCTCAGTTTGGGTCAGAGGCAAGTTTGGAAAGTTCTAGAGTATGATGCATGGTTTTAAATGAAATAAACTACAAATGTGAAATAGTTTGGTTCAGGGCTTAACATCTACAGCAGTAAAATTCAACCTTCGGTGTGTTAACTAACACAATAACTGCTTTTACTTTTCATTCCTAAAGTATGTTTTTTTTTTTTTTTATATCTACATGTAGTTTGCAGAATGTTTCCTTGTAGTGGAGTATTTTGACAGTATGTTATTAGTACATTTGCTTAACCACTGCTCCTTTTTTCTTCCTCTTTCTTCCTTTTGTTGTAATGTAGGGTGATAAGCCTGGACACTGCAAAGAGTGGCTCCCTGTGCTGCTATCTAATCAGCGTTTTGTTTTCTGGGGGGCTGGAGGATACTCTGTTTGCTGCCCTGATATCCTCCTATATGGATGTCCTTGTGTGTGTAAGAGTGTGTAGTTACAAGACAAAGTCCAACACAGGACACTCCGTCTTGGTGTCAATACTGAAAAAACCTTGAATCCACACACCTGTACTTCAAGGATCTGTGTCATTTTTTTTAAATTACACTGCTGCCAAAGGAATGCAGGTGTCATTTATGTTTCACTTCATCACCTCACTGCACTTAACCACCTCTCTGTAATTTACATTTCAGTTGAATACGCTGCTGTAATATGGGATGACTGAAAAAAAACTGAGTGAAATCTAGTATTTGCAGACAGCGTAACCCCTCCCGTCCTCTCTCCCCTTGTCTAATCACAGTCTTCTGGCTGTCAGATTGCCATATGTGCTGACTGTGTGAACCCGAACCAGGCCCCTGGATTGGCTGCACATGTATTAACACCGGTATTCCATGTATTCCAGTTTAATTTATTTGAACGACATGGAGAAAGAGAGTAGCTCAAAGTGTATGAATAGAATCCCAGTGTTTCCACGGCTCCCCGCAGAATGAGAGAGCAGGGAGTAGAAAAAAACGGAACGCTAGCATGATGATTTGGGGTTATGAAAACATGTCCGACACATGTGCTCTCAATAAGGGGCGGTCAAATGGAATCAGCGACTTGGAGGAATTAGGGAGTCGTGGATTGTGGCGTGGAACTTGGGAGCGCTGAACGGTAGAAAGTATGCCAGTTCCAGCTGGTGCTCTTTAGAAATTAGGACAGATGCCAGAAGCTTACTGTACCTTCCAGTGTACTCTTTCTTTTTGTTTCTCTCTCTCCCATCTCTCGCCTCCTTGTTTCCGTCTGGTTGACACAGTAATAATGCAAATGTGTCCAGAGAGACTGAGTGGAAGGAGGAGTTCTTTGTTTCTTGCTCTGACAAAAAGAAAGCAGAGCTATAGTTAAGGAGTAAAATTGTTTCAAAACTTTGCTCCCCTGACAGCTGTAGCCTAGATTAATGCCAGGAGTATATTATGTGTTTCTAAATGTTTCTAAGACTGTTTTCACACAGATTAAGTAACCTGAAGCCACTGCACTGGCAAAATGGCCTACATTTCCCTTCACCCCTCAGTTACCCCAAATAACAGTTTAAAAAAAAAATCCATAATCTTAGAGCTGCCTCCTCCTTACTGGTACAGGAATGTCTTCTCTAGGGAGATGTTACTATTGGGGCAATCGTTAATAAAATAAATTCTGTCGTGCATTTATCTAAGATTATCTGATAGAATCTTAAATAGAGCTGATTCCTCTGTTTATTGACTGTGTGCAGAAGTGGCCAAAATTGGATTTCCTTACTCATATAAGACTCAGATATTTTTTATTATTATTCCTAAATCATCTTTAAGTTTGTTTTATTTTTATTTTTTTTGCAAAGTAACCTAATTTTTCAGTCATGTTGGGATTTATTCGACTTCACCAGCTCAGAATGTGTCATGATTTGAATGCTGGAGTTGGTTGAGTTGAGTTGGTACTAGACCACAATTCATCATTCGCATTTGACTTGACACTTCTTTAGAACCAAAACATAAGCGGATAAATTCTAACGAGCCTGCTGCTTTAAGGAATATTGTAAGAAATGGGGCCCCATAATTAAGCATAACCAAGTCTCTCTTTCTTCTCATCCTTGTTATCTCTCTATTTTGCTGCCTCCAATTGCACATCAACTTCTAAAAAATGAGCAGTGACTTCTGTTGCATCTAAGTTTACTTCTTTACAACGTGTTCATAGGAATGTAAATATATAGAGAAGCATTACCAGAAAAACTAATTGTGAACAATACATATAAGTTTAGCTTAAAGTGTCAATGTAGCCTAAGTCATCAACCGTTTAATAATCTAATGTAGTACGATGACTAATATTTATCATGTTGGATCATAAATGCATGTCTAACATTGGTAGCTGGTTCACAGGGGGAACATGAAAAGAAAACCTGTGATTTAACACAGTATGAGGCCAATTATCACTTGGCTAATAAGGTGTGTTCGTTGATTAGAGGTCATATGGGTACATTGTGGATGTGTCGCATGTAGTAAGGTTTTATTTAGTGGCATTTCCATTAAAAACATTAAAATCCAGGCTAAACTATGAGCATTATCATCTGACTAAACCGTTAAACTCACAGTTACTCAACTGATTTGAGACCAGTTAATCTGAGTCAAATTGTTTGTCCACCTAATAGATCACATGTTCAGATGCTGTAATACTACTACTAATAATAATGATAGTATTTTTTCCATATTAAGGCAACTTTTTTAAATGTGCTTGCTGGTCATGTTTATATTCCGACTGTACAATGTTTTTTCCACCTTCTGCTCACTTGAAACTTATTGTACCACCTCTTCCTGAAGTTTCTACCATTTCTTTGTAATAATAACGTTTTTTTCTGTCTTGAACTAAAGATTGTAATGCCTTTAGAGATATATCTGTGATTTGTGATACTGGACTGCACAAATAAAGCCCAAGATGAAACCGCAATTTATCGATTGTACTTTAATACAGGTTCGATTTCAGTTGGGGTAAATGTTGATATATTTTTTTTCCTCAATGTTATGCTTTTTTAGGAGTTCCCCTGCTTGATGGTGGCACAGTGCGACTCCCTCATCTTATTGGTCTGTCTCGTGCCCTCGACCTAATTCTGACTGGACGACCGGTTGGAGCCCAGGAAGCTCTGGCCTATGGACTCGCAAACAGAGTTGTCCCCAATGGCCAAGGTATCAGGCTGTAAATTCGATACCCACATTCATATAACACTACAAACTCTAAGACTTATTTTAGCTCATATTTGGAGTATTGTTTCTTGTGAAATTGCTAAAAAAATGAATAGATTTCCTTATTATTACCAACAGAAAACAGATTATTTTGATAAATCACCATCCAAGGCAGATTGTTAATGGTGTATGTACAGTATACGGTATCAGGTATTAACGGACATTTAATGACAAATGGTAGCGATGTGAAAACTGGATATGTGAGAAGCTGGAAGCCCTAAAGTCTACAGGGGGGGAAATAGAAACCATTATTCACTGTGAAGGCAGATGATGTAGTCAGCGACCAGAAACAGACCTGTGACCCATTTTCACTCAGGAAACCCAGATTTTACGACACACTCTTGTAGGTCGGATCAGACAGAGTCGTATATAATCTAAATTTGTTTCAGTGAATCTGTTTTCTTTATTTGGCTTCAACACCCTACTGAACCTGTAACTCACCATTAGCGCTGTCCGCTCCTCGCTCATTCAAGCAGCAGTCTGAGGATTAAGCTATGCACGCATTTCAATATGGCATTTCCTGTGTTATATTAATGCACGAAGGCTGCCGTATCCTTAAATCCCAAAAAAGCCTTTCCATGTGCTCTTCACGGCTCCATCGCCAATTCCCTCCTCCCTGTGTCTCTTTAGACGTTAGTGGCAGATTAGCTTAATTCTTTTAGGAAGTTCCTCTTCCTCCATTCAGGGCTTGGACCTAATTGGTCTCTCTGAGGGATGATCACTTAGCGCGGGTTTGACATCAGAAAGAAGCAAAGAAGTAGCTGCTTACACACAAATACACACATAGAAGGCATCAAAGTGAGCCATCATGAGGCGTAGTTTTTTCCATAGGACTAATTTGGTTGTGGTCCAGAGCTTTAATGTGGGCAGTGAGTGGCACGATAAGGCTCACAACACAGCAGGGCAACTGCCAAAGGTTTAATGCAAGAGGAAGATTGTATATGAGGAGGCAGCTTACTGTATACTTCCAGTACCATGAAGGGTTGTTTTTGCTTTTATGCATAATGTACATCCTGTTTGTCTATACTGACCTCATGTTGTGACCACAGCTTTACAAGTAGCCCTGCAGTTAGCAGAGCAGATCAGCTCCTTCCCTCAGCAGTGTTTGAGAGCCGATCGCTCCTCAGCCATACACAGCTGCTACGACGCTCCCTCCTTCACACAGGTACGCCTGAGGAAAAGATTTTACACTGAAATCCCAACATATTTGATTAAAGTATTAAAGTACAGGACTGTTGAATCACTGGTGGACACAGTGTTTCCTGTTTTTTTTTCTGATTGCTAACATGTTGACTGTAAAACTCTAGGCTATCATATTCTCTAGAGACCCAGGAAAGTAAAAAATTCCACTTTTTTGCATTAAATAAAATAATTAATCTTGGGTGAACACATTTTCAATTTATTTTTATGTCCCAATGTCCCTTTGTTGTCCTTTTTTTCTTTTCCTTTTTTTTAAATCAATAACAGACCTAAACTGCCACTTGCATCAAAAAATATTCAATAACTTTTGAACCTCTAGTGCTATGATTATACTTAATAATCAGATAAAATCTACACTACTCTCTAAGGTTTTCAGTTGCATCACATGTCCTTTTTGGATGTGCAGAGACTCTGTGGTTAATATCAGAACACAATCACACTGGTTGTCAGTGCTGTTTTTATATCAAATTAGTTGGAAAAAAAAAGTGGAAAAATGTCAATTTAGCTTCAGCTTTCTTTGTTTTAATGTAATAACTTTTGAATTTATCCCAAACTTTTATGAACATCTTAAAGTCAGTAAATTAAATATAATGGAAAATACCCAATTTTCACTAAAAAATGCAGAGGATAATAATGAATGGAGGGGAAAAAAAAGCTTGGGAAAATTTTAATGCAAGATCCATTTAGTATCCTGAAGCATTTTTAACAGAAATCTTTCTGGTGTTTAAGGGTTAAATAAAGTTGTGAAACTCCCTATAGAGGACAAACATGCACTGCTGGGTCTCAGGAGGATATAAAACCTTTGTGGATTAATGAAGTCTATCTAAAACATTGATACATCTCTGACAAAAGTAAACAGTTTTTGGAACAATCATCATGCTTTTGTAAAAAAAAAAAAAAAAAGTGACATTTACATGAGTGTAGTGCACACAAACCATTATCTGAACATGCACATTAAGCATCAAGTATGTGCTGATGGTATGAATGAAAAACACAATATATGTAGTAAGCACACACACCAAGGTGTCCAAAAGTACACACTACTAATACAGATAATAGAGAAAGTTATTCATTTCCTTAAAAACACCTTACTTGAAAAACAAAAGCCCAAGTAGAAAAAAGTGCAGAATATAGTTAGGCTCTATCTAACACAACAGAAAGTGTTCCTTATAGTTTTTCCAGAAAACACCATTCACATCACATGTATAGAGACCATTTATATAGTCACAAAAAAATTATTAGACCACCCTTTGTTTTCTTCAATTTCTTGGTCTTGGTCTAATAATTTTTTTTTCTGTGACTGTAGTCTTGTTTGTTTTAATGTTTCTTATTTAAATGCAAACTCAGTGTGTTCATGCATTGAGCTTAACCCACTTTATAAATGTACTGACTAATAGTGTTACTTTTATACACTTCACTATCTATAAAACACAGTCTTTTTTGTATAATTTACCTCATGCTGTTGCCTATTGGCCTAGAAAGGAGATTTGGTTCTTAACCGAGTTACCTGGTTAAATAAAGGTTAAATAAATCATCACTAGCACGTAGAAAACACTGTAATATGCATACAGACTTGACTTTATCAGAAGTGCTGTATTCATATACTGTCAGTATAATGTATTTTTAAAGTGTTACACATTTTACCTCTTACATTTCCAGCTTTGTTGTCATGGTTGTTACTAAAAACTTTCAGGTATGTGTCAGAACAGTCTTTTGTTTTTGCTGCAATTTCCTCTTCTTTGATCTTTCATGCAGGCGATGCAGTATGAGATAGACAACGGAGTTCCTGTCATCCAATCAGAAAGTGTTGCTGGAGCGACGAGGTTCAGTTCTGGATCAGGAAGAGGAGGGAAGTTCTAAGGATGTAGTTTACAGAGGCCTTATGAATGTTAATTTCAGGTGATCTAACACATCCTCTTTCACCTTCATGCAAGATAAATAAGTCTGTTTTAGTTCCTGAAATGAAATGACTGATTCAACTCAAATCACAAAGCATTTAAATATTAATACATGTTAAAAGGTTGTG
>JAPTMW010000014.1:27711975-27723218 GCA_029822955.1 Ostorhinchus angustatus | reverse complement strand
ATTACCGTAGTCTAATGGAAAAAAGGAGCATGGCAAAGACATTCCCATTCTGGTAGAGGCAGCAGCTCTATGTCTTAATCCTGGATAAGAGGTTGAAGAGATGGAATAAAATCTCCTACTGACACACAGGTATGACACATCCACTACCTGGAAGCCGACTGGAGACTCAACAGAGAGCTGATGACTGCTACCACTCAGCTGTCAGTCCGTCGATGGGGAAGACTGATACTGCGCAGTCCAACAGCCATACCTCGGATGTCTATCTGTTAGCAAAGCCCCAGCAGAGGCGCAATTAGAACAAATTATCCGCCTACACTCGGGGGTAGACACACACCAATACACACTGTGCACTAGCTGAAAATCTGAAAATGACAAAAGATAGATGTGTGTCCAGACTTCATTTTATCATCTTGTGTGGAATGCAGTGCAGTGGTGATAGAGCAAAGGGTGGTGGGAACAAAAGTCTAATGCTCTGTCTCTGTGGACGTAGACGAGTGTGTGTGTATGTGTGTGTTGTGGGACTGTGTGCTTGACATTATTTTTCATGGTTTTGGATGGGTTTTTAAGCAATCCAAATGGTTTTTCAAGGATTATATGGAGGATGATGGTTGTAGAAAAATGCGATTATATGGTTCAAATGGGGCTTTTGTCCGTGGGGATTCCTGTTCACTGAGGTCATCATGTACTGTAACCTGTGGGAGGTAATGGAAGAAGAGCAGCCTGGATATCCGCACCATTGATAAATATGTATGTGAGCGCCATAGGAGAAAGTGGAGAAGTGTTGTGCATCTTAACAGTGTTTTAGGTCAGAAGTTGCTTTCAGATCGCGCAAATGATCTTTTGTGGGAAAATGAAGTGAAATGAGTTGAGTCATTACACTTAAATAAAGGCACCAGTGTATATGAGTGTATTGTGAAGATTTTAAAGCACTTAAATCAACATATCTGTCTCTACGATACACGCTGAGGTTTGCTTTACGTTTCCCCCCTCTAACACAATATGATTTATCAGCATCATTTTGGAGTCTTTCACTGGCCAGTCGCCAGTCAGTACACCCCCTGCACCTATCATCATTATTAGTTTTCTCTGTAAAGTCTCCAGAAAAACAAAATGACGTATTACCTCCTGTGCACTAGTCAATTTTCACAGGAAAAGCACCTCTCGCCTGCTGCTTTGAGGTTGTTTTCACACCTGTGCTTTTTTCTCTAAACTGGACTCTGGCTCTGTTCTGTCTTTGCTCGTGGTGTAATTCACATGTGCTTGTGTGCAAAACAACCACATTGAGACTATTTAGAGGAGTAGTCTTGTGTCTTACAGGGGTCATATTTTACTAAATCCACTTATACTAGTCTGTGGTACATTTATTTGTGTATTTGGGGACCCTAATAGTTAAAAAAAAGTTTGAAATTGAATCCTCCAGGTGCTGCAAAGCTATCTTTATATTCATTTTGGCAAAAATCGAGTGGATTTCTACAATCCGTTTGATTACTTCTTAATTTGTTGCGTCACGACATTTGCGCATATAAGGTCAAAACTTCCGATGAACATTTCTCCGAGTACAACATAATTGTTTGTCAGCAGCAGCGGTTGTAGTCCATACTGAAAATATGTCCAAACTTTGAACCTAAAATGTTCAGTTGTTGGTTGAACGGGACAGAGCAGCACAGCCAACAACCAGGAGGGGGTGGGGTGTGAAGTGGCTCAATTGCATTTAAAGGGCCAGCGCTCAAAACAACCTTTCTGGTATCATTGCTCAGAAATAGGGTTGAAAATAACCTGTGGAGTTGAATTAATGAAGAATTCAGACCCAAGCAGCGCATTTACAGTTTATGTAGACCACAAGCAAATGTTTTAAAATGCATAATCCCATTTAAAAAAGCTAAATATCCCTCCTTTAAACAAACTCTCTTCGTTTGTGGTGTGAATCTGATCTGACCCAAATGCTAAGTGGTAAGTTTGAGTTAAGCTTATGTACCCAGGTGTGCTTTGCATTCTGGGAAGTGGTTGAGTCACACTGCGGCTTGAGTAGGAGTCAATACCCAAATATATTTTTCTCTCTCTAACCTTTGTGATTTATCACCATTTATTGTGCTGTTATCCTCGGAATTTAGCATTTTTTCCAGTGAAAATCACTTATTTCCTGTATCTAATCTCTGATCATGTAGATGTTCATAAAAGCTCAGATTGAAGTCAATGGTTATTATATCAAGCAGAAAAAACTTAAGAAAAAGTGACTTTTTCCTATAAAATATATCATTAACTGAACATGAACCCAGTGTGTCCATCCACTGTCACTGATCAAACTCCATGGGTTTTACTGGTGAATCAATGTTTTAGGAGATGATTGCATTTCCATGGAGCCTCTGAATGTCCTCTGAATGAACAGTTTATATCAGTAGATGCTTTTGGTCAACAGTGGATGTTTGGGTCTTTATGGGTTAAACTGCAGTGTTTTTCTTATACATGTGTATGTCAACTCAGGACACAGGACCTTTCTCCTGTATTTCCTGTCTAATTCCTGCACCAGACATTTAATTATGATGCATGGATCTGACAGGTTTTACTGAACAGCTGCAGGCTAATCTGTGTGTTTTATTAACATCGAAGTATTGCTGCTTGTGACTTTCACAGGAAATGTTACTAATACAGATGCACCAATTATTATGGGTCAATACCATAATTTCGATGATGCCGATGCTATTTCATTTTTGTTTAATTTGTGTCTGTTGTGTTTTTTCCTCCCTCTTTTACAAGGGAAAACTTCAGTATATATGAAAACAGCATAACTGAACTGTTTTGAAGCTCTTCATTAAATTATAGTGATTCAATTATAGTTTAATATAATTTCGTCAATACAATTCGGATTTTTTGCTGAAATCCGTTTATTTTATTTGTTGCTTGGTTGCTCACATAATTCAAATGCGTTGCCATCAGACTCATGTGCAAACAATTTATGGTTCTTAAGTGACCTACATGTGCAGAAGAAGACATGAAGTCACATGCAGTACACTGTGTTTAAGGAAGATAAAATGGATCTGTCCGGGTCCCGCCTCCTCTGTTGCATTTCAATGACGTAAAAGTTGGATTAATGTGAAATGTGAATTACATTGCAAAACATCAGATATGAATCTGATTTAGGACCACATATGAAAGTACCAATACTGGTATCAGCAGATATCGGCCCATATCCAGACCCACTGTTAAGCCGATATAGTGGTGCTAACATGCTACAAAAAAACTGACTCACTAAGTCCTAAACCTAGTTTTTGCTGCTTTTCGTTGTCTCTCAGGAGCATGGAATAATAATCAGCTTTGACTAAAATCTCACTCACAGAATGAGGCTGTCAGCTGCTGTTCTCTGTTTGGTAATGGAGCCTAACAGTCTGTAAATGGGCTGGTCTGCTGCCTCATATCCTGGCTATGGACCGATGCTCCTGCCTGGTTTTGACGTCTCACATCACTGACCTCAGCGAGTGAGTGAACTGTGTGAATCACAAAGTCTGTGTGAGAATAAATGCACATGTTTCCTTTAGTTTTGCACCCATGTGCATATCAGTCTGGACATGTGTGTAATATCAGCCCAGTGTGTGTGTGTGTGTGTGCGTGCTCTTTTATGAAACATGTAGCAGTGTGTGTTTATGTGCCTACATGTATAGGACATAAACCCTTGGTGCTACCAGTGGCCCTTGGCTGGTCCTGTGGCGCTCAGTGTGTCAGCTTTGATGATGGGTCAGGGGAGAAGATCAGAGCACAGGATGAGTCTCCGAAGACACACACACTCTGTTTCTCAGAGCTAATGACGACTCCCAGTGGACCCCCCGCCCCTTGTCCATACCTCAGCCCCAGGAGCTGCCCTTCCAGCTGCAGGACTACAAAGAGCCACAAGCTCCGGCAGAAACCAGAATCGGCTCCTGTTGGCAGCCGAGCATACTGGCAACACCTCAGGCAGCTCCCACCACAGTGCCTTATATGTGTTTGTGTATGTGTGTGTGTGTGTGTGTATGTGGCGGGGTGTAAGCTGCCAGTATTAATTTACATTATGAATATCAACAGATGTCGTTGTTTTATCCTTCCACTGCTTCAAAGCCAAAGGTCAAAAAGTTTGAGGTATAAAAGCTGGCGTTATCCTTGTCAGAGAAAGTAGTGTTTACAGTCTAAAGATCTCAACTTAATGAGATGTTTGTCTCTTTTAATGAAATAGAAGCAAACGCTGAGGAGCTGTGATTTTATCAACGACAAAAGTTTCCAGAAAAAGTCAATTCAAAGAGCCAAACCGTTAATTAGATGGGACTGTGGAGAAATTAACGATAAATGGAAGACACAGTTATCTGACCTATCCACAGAAACCATCAAGTCTGAGAGAAAAACCAGACAGATTATGGGCTGTAATTACATAAACACAGATGGATTCCTCTCATGCCTTGGACATCCAGAACATTTTTTATTGGTTTAGCCATCCGCAAAGCCTTTAACAATGTTGACAGGTTCTTGGTGTGCAAAAATTTAATTGAAGGGTGTTTGTGAAAATGTCTCCTTTTTTTATTCCCGGCCCGTTCCCTTTTTCACTTTCATCCCATCTCCCTCCTGAGCCTCTCTTTCACTGTGATCCATTTAGGGTCTGAGGAAATAGTAAATTACAGATTTAATTAGAAAGCGGAGATGTTTATGAGGGTCTTTGGGATCAGGTTTTGGCACGCTTTATGCATAAAACACCAATGGAGGTTGGCAATGGAGAAGATACTGAAATCACTGCTGCACTGCTGAGAAAAACTCCGCTTGTTTAACAGCTACACTGGCTTCTTGTTCCCATGTTAGTTCAGCAGGGTCAGCGGTTCCTTTCATTAACAAGACTGCAATCATCCTATTTCTTCTTGGAGACATAGAGAGGAAAACCCAAAACCAAAGAACACTGAGCCAGTGGATGAAGATGTCTTCCATGTGTTGCTTTAATGGTACCTGCTTTGCAACAACCTCGGTGTCATTTCTGGTGAAAAGGAGAAGGTTTGAGTTGTGTGATGAATCATGGAAACAAGAATGGACTAAAGTAGCTTCGATATAAAGGACTACTCAAAGTGATATTGCTCATCCGCCTTTGATTAACTTCCCACTTCCCATACAAATAAACACATCGGAATTAGCCTGCATAATATTAGCATTAGGAACACGGTATCTGGTTGCGATGGGAATGACAATAGGCGCTGGTGCAATAATCGATCATTTCACCTTATGCAATGTTGATGGCTACGATCACTGCATCTGGGTGAACTCAACCTTCTGACACAAATATTAGCAGGATGGAATTTTTCTGGCCTTACACAACGAGTTCCAACACTTCCGTGACATTGAAGAATCGGAGCGCCAAACACTCTGGTCTCCAACAGAATAAACACAGGGAATCAAATTACGATATTTTCCTCATATTCTCTTTGAAGGTTTGACAACCCATTCAATCGTCTTCGCTATCTATGTCATTTTTTTTGGTTCTAGAACTGTCTGAACACAAGACAGCTGGACTCATACGCGCTATTGTTTTCGAATGTTCTCAGATATTGGTCATTAGCACCTCCTTCTTATTCTGGGAGCAAATGTAATCTGCCATGTGTCTTTGCCATGACACATTCATGATGCCAAAGAGACAATTTGTGTATCCATTCACACCTGGCATTAAAATGTGTCCTCGGCTGCACATGATCATATCTCACTCCCCCACCTAATTTGCAAATAAACACACTCATCTACAACCTAAAATATGGCACTTTAATTTGAAGTTCAACATCAACATCCAATTCCTCTGCAGTTTGCTCTGTGCATTCCAGCAGCTTTTAAAGTGGAGTTTTCTTTTTCTAGTTACTCAGTGCATGAGGTGAATTAATCAATACATGTTCAAATTCAACACCACCGTTTTGACCATTCATTATATACACTTTAGTGATGCTTTTGAGTTGCTACTGGATTATACAAAGTGTACTATTCTATTTCATCACAGAGTGCTTCATGTAGAAGACACCCCTGATACTTTTTTGTGGACTTTTCAAAGTTTTCAGTCGTCTTTTGTTTAATCTGACACGACCAAAGAGCATATAAGCAGGACACTTTTCTATATGTGTGGACACCTGCATCGCAAACTCCCACTGAATGATCCTGAGAGACTGGATTGGAGGGAATCCTGATTTTTTTTTTTTTTTTTTACAACCTACTCCTACATTATCTGATCGTAGCATTACAGTCAGTACGTTTACATGCACACCTTATTTGAACTATGATCATAGCTCTACTAAACTGTTTATTTGGACTGTTTTCTTTGTTCCAGTGTACATGCACGTGAGTTTTAACGATTTATTGTTAAAATCCTGTCTGTTCTACTTCAATAGGTGAGGATATGCACGCTTTTAGCTTGTTAATCTGCAACCATAGTCAATATCGAGCTAACAAGTCATCAAACCAGAGGTAAACTGACGCAACAATGGACAATGTTACACATTAGTAGATATAGTGTACTTTTTTCGTGCTGTACTTTTTGTGCAGAGTTGCATGTTTGACTTCCAGGTTAGGATTTGGTGCAGAGCTCTAGTGCGTGTGCAGAATACTTTGTCCAGTTCTGGTCCGACTGGTCTGTTTACGTGCAGGAGTACATTGACTTTCAATTACATTATCTAGGTGTGTTTATCCGACTAATAAAACTTTGATTTCAGTCTAGTTAACTTGTTTACATGTGGTTTTAAAGTCCACTTTTAGTCAGACTACCACAACAATTCCTTTTTTTAAGTCTCATGTAAATCCACTGACAGATTGATGATTAGCTATTACTATGTAACTGATATTACATGGATTTTCAGTACAACACCAGGTTTAGAGAATATTTAAAAGTATTGTCATAAAAAAAAAAAAAAATGGCTTACAGTATGTACCTCATCAGGCGAAGTGGTTTTTGCTTGTCTTATGTGGTCCTGCTACACTCGTTCGCTAATGATGTCTCACAAACTGAAATGAAGGGAAATTCAATGTACTTTTAGCTCATAACAGCTACTTGTGGCTGCAGTGGCTGCTGCTCATTAAAAGTTCCACTGCCTGGCTTTAATGTCCTGTGTCATACAACGTTGTAGAGCAGTTTCAACCCCGTTACTGTCTTAGCACGAATGTTTTACAGATCTGTCAGTGCAGACCATTTCAAATTGGCAGCGTGGATCAGTTTTAGTTACTTCTCTCTCTCTCTCTGCTGTCTGTCATCAGACTGGTACTTAGTAAAATCTTCCTGACAGGTCTAATAAGAGCTCCCTGGAGACCCTATTATCCAGGTCACAGGTGCTCTGTTTTCTGTAATCTACATTACAGCACTGTATGCCGTGGTGAAAAACAGGAACATCAGGAAACGTATTTCAGTGTTAAGATCCAATTTTGAGTCTTTTTGGAAGAGAACTGTGCCACAGGTCTAATTCTGGGGCTTCACCATGGAAATAATGCATGAAAATAATAGCAAATAATAACACAAAAAGCCTCATTGAGGAAAAATCAACAGGTGCTTTTTGATGGCGCACTTCCTTTTGAGTAAACCATCCATAATGTTAATTTTACCGACTGAGTGTTGATGATGGGCGAAGGACCATTTTGGCGAGGGGACGTGGTTGTCGGTTGTTTTGCTCTGTGGTTGTGGGACGTGTGCAAGAAAGCAGGAGGGATTTGACGCAGTCGGCCGTCCGCCAGCTGTCCCTCTGAGGGATTGGCTGGACAGCATCGCAAGTGTGAGCAAAAACGCTGACCACTGACCACAGACAAGTCAGCCTGTTAACCACCACCAGGCCGCTCCTACACACTCCTGCTTTTGGTGCCTCACATCCAAGAACGCTGCTACTCTCCATTTCTCAATAATTTCCCTTTTCCCTTCTGTGTTAATTTGTCTGTCTCACTGTTTATTAAACAACTTGTTGCCGGCAGCTGCTGTTCTTTACTTTCACACCAGACGTCAATCAGTGTCAGACTCGTTTTGGTCTCTTCCTCTATCTCGTCTGCCTGTTGTGTGCACTCATACGCCTTCACGTCCTGCCTTCTGGCTCCGACTTTCTCTCACTTGTCTTTCTTTCAGCACCTTTCCCTTTTTCCTTCCTTTGCTTCTTAAAGGGGCATGCAACTTGGTTTATAAAAAGCAAACCTGTCATGCCAAAGTTCCAGTCTGTCTTTCCAAGCATAAACAGTGCTTTCAGCTCTTCCACAGCTTATTTGTAGAGATTTTTTTTGGTTTGTAGTCAGTCAATTGACATAAATGGGAAAAATAAAGCTTCTGTGGGCACTTGAATTGAAATTTTCATACTTTTATAGCTATTTTTAGACTTAAATTATATGAATTATCTATTGTAAAATTTGCAATTTTGATAATTATATTTGGTTTGAGTAATTTTGTGAGAAAAAATATTGAAATTCTAGCTTATATTTGAAGTATTTTCTGTTTTGTCCCTTCTGTATGACAGTGAACTGAAAATCTTAAATATGACATATGTTGACAAAAAAACATTTTGACCATTTTTTGACATTTAGTAAAGAATATTAGGCCTGGGTGATCTGGTCTATAATGATCTTAAAATCTTTATTCATGATCTGAATCACGGTTTTCTCACCTTTGATAAGATTTGAAGGCTTTTCGTTGTAATCTGATTAGAAACTTTACATTTTTGTATCATTTTGGACTGAAATTATTATAATAATACTTAGGAATAAACACATTTACATTTTCCTCCGTATGCAAATACACTATTTCCATGAAGTGAACACACAGTGGCCTGATTTTTTATGATGAAATGAAACCATTTTGACACTCTAACATAACTCAGTTATGTAAATCAGGCTCATTGCATGTTGTAGCTCAGATGGCAGACGTACAGATGACACACTTAGGGTAATTTTTCATCATTATTTCATCTTCAGCAGTGAAACAATACATCGTGCAAGCTCTGCATATTAGTGTGGACTAAACATGAACACTTCAGTGTGGACAGATGCTAAAATATCACAATAAACAGACTGGAATAAATTCACTAGGCTAGCAACTGCTGCTAGTGCAAAAAAAATGCTACAAACCGAACACTCTGTAAAATATTGGAAAAACAATAACCATGAACAGCAAAGTTGATGATTATGGATATTTTTTTGTGACGTGATCCACACACTAGCTCTGAAAAGTAGATCATATCTGCAAAACTAAGACTCATCACAATGTAAATCCAAACAATTAGTCCATTAAGCTAGAAAATAATAATCAGGGTTAAAATGTTAGTTGCAGTCTGACTTCATAGCACATTCATACCATGATGAAAATAAAGGAAGAATGATTCCCAAAGTCAGGAAGTTTTGAAGCCATGCGCCCCTGGGTGTGTGTGTGTGTGTGTGTGTGTGTGCATGTGTGTGTGTGTTCGTCTAATACCTACAGCAGCAGGGGCAGGACAGCCGAGCCAGATGTTGCACAGGTGGAAATGAGAGAACAGCTCCTATCAAAGCGTCCAAGCAAACCTGCAAATCGTCCGTCTCACTCTCTCTCTGTCACCAACTGTCTCCGTCTCTCCTCATCTCGTTGCATCACTGACATCTTTTTTCCCTCTTTCCCTCTTTTTTTTTGTCCCTTTGGCCTCATTTTCTCCTCTCCGAGACACTGATATTGTCTTCATTTGTTTAGTCTAGTTTTACTCACGACTCCCATTTGCATCTGTCATTTACGACAGACTTCAAAAGAGATTCATTAGTCTGTCGCCATCTTCTATCATCTCTCTCGTGGCTTGTCTCAGCATTAACCGTAATTTTTCTTTATCTGGCCTGTTTGTCCCTTTTCTTAACCCATAAAGAGCCAGTGCTACTTTTGACAGTTTCCAAATGGATTTTTCTTGGGATTTCCCCTCTCTCAAGTTTATTATAAAATTATCCTCTTTATTCTGTGTTTTTCAGTCAAAAATCGTGTATTTTCCTATATTTAATTTACTGATCATGTAGAAGTTCTTAAAAGCTCAGATTTAAGTTTAGGGTTATATCAGAAACAGAAAAAACTGAAGAAAAACGGACTTTTTCAGCAAATATATCAATAGCTGAAAGTTAAACTGTCTCCAACCACTGTCATTGATCCAATTCCATGGGTTTTACTGATGAATCGATGATGTAGAAGATGAGTGTTTCCACATTCACTATGGAGCGTCTGAACGTCCTGATAGGTCATATCTGATGATCATGAAAAGATGAAAAACTGCATTTTACACCAATTATTTACATGGATTGGATTAATGTTTCAGAAGTTATTAAACCTTTTAGTTCAGTAGATGATTGCCAGTGGCTGTTTGGGTCTTTATGGGTTAAACACTGTCCTGTACGTCTCAATCAATCCATTTATGTCTTAAGTGTTACCTTACTGTTGTTTTCATATTTTTGCTCATTCACTTCCTCTTGTTTTTCTTTCTGTCTCATGAGTTTTTCGATTTTTGATCTTGATGATTCATCTGTGAAATTCCCCATCATTGTCATGTTTATGTGTGTGTGTGTGTGTGTGTGTGTGTGTGTGTGTGTGTGTGTGTGTGTGTGTGTGTGTGTGTGCTTGACTGAGTGAAAATGAAAGACATTCTCATCTTTTGTTTGATTTGTGTGTTCTCAGGAACTGGTGACACGTTAGTGTACACTCACATACACAATCTCTTCCTGCACCAAATCACCAGTGTAATCACCTTTTCCCCATCTTTAGAATCACTCGGAATAAATTCCTCTCTGAATTATCCAAATCTAAATCCCTTTTCCCTTCTGTGTGTTCCTGTCTCAAAGCTCACGTCATGGTAGAGTAGCGCAGAGGTTACACTCTCTGTACGCGTTGTGTGAAAGCTTCTCTTTGATTTTAGATGTGAAAACCTCAGTGGATTCCAATTGAATTTCAAGCTGAGAAGGTGGAGAAACAGCTGGAATGCTACTTAACTGTGTCTCCCAATTCACTTCATAGAGGACTGCAATGATAAAGTATATCATAATAAGAGATGTGAAACGGTGGCTGCAGTGTTAATATTTCATGGATTTAATTATTTGTCTCTGTATCCCCTCACAGAGATAAAAAATAAATGATTAATTGGAAGTTCAAGAGTGAGCTCAGGAGAACTGGAGGTTTTCTTCAGATGTGAGGAAAATAAATGTCAAAATGTGCACCATAAATTTCATTTAAGCCTAATGAAATCAGTACATACATTTTTCAGTTGAAAGAAATACAGTTTTCCTCTTGGCAAGCATTCTTT
>JAPTMW010000014.1:27589723-27600355 GCA_029822955.1 Ostorhinchus angustatus | reverse complement strand
TTAGATTAAGTTACTTAATATTCAGAAGTGAAAGCAATAATGAAGATAAAGCACATTTCATTTTCTGACTTTTCTCAGACTTCCTGTGTGTTGAAAGAAGTTCGACCTGTGGCATGCTACAGCACAAAAACATCAATCTAGACCTAGTCCATTTCTGACAATTGTAAGTGCTGCACATTTCATATAAATAAATACATACACAGCCCAGTAAGTGCCCATAAAGATGTAAAAATGCAAAAACATTGCACATTAAGTACACAGTTGTTTGGAATTTTACCCTTGCCGCATATGAAAAATGAGACCATGCATGAATTTACAATTCAGATGGGTTTCCTTAGGGATGCCCATTTAAGATGCATTGGTATAATATATTTGTTGTCTTTACCGCTCACCACCACCATTGAACATCATTAGGTAATGCGCATTCACTAGTGGAAGGAGAACTCATGTTTATCATCATTTACTTGGCAAAGAGTCGTTAGCCGGGGCCTTGGGTCGACTTGGTTTTGAACTGGGTGTAGCGTATTACCACCACCACTGTGTTCCACCCTGCTTTGGGTCTCCTATGATCATCTATCATATCAGTTTTACATACTAAAGACCAAGAGAGAAGAACACCATTAGCAACATGCTCAGAGAGGGGTGTGTGTATGTGTATGTGTGTGTGTGTGTGTGTGTTTGGATGGCGGACAAACGTGTGTATGCATGTTGTGTCTGGCACACTCGCGGCCATTCATGTCTTTCTTCGCTCAATAACTGCGAATACTTGAAAATCATTTATATGTCTGTTACACTGCAGACGGATAAATAAACAGAGACAGTCTGGGCGGCCATGTTGGTTCAGGGAACATGAGGTCTGTGCTGGATGGATCCCTCCTGCCTGCTGTGAGGGATTATGAGAGTCATTTTCCAGGGTCTTGAGAAGAGGTCTATACAGAACTCAACAATCCCAGTTTTAACTCCATTATACATCTCCCTGTGGGGAGCAAAAGAAAAACCATCCATCATGTTTTGGGTGAAAGACAGAAATGCGAAATGGACAAAATCCTACACTATTATTGAGCCTACACTTTTATTCTGTATTGCCTATTGAATATTTCTTAGAGATCAATGCTTTTTAATTTTTACTCATGATATATATAGATATATATATATGTATTTTTTCCCCCCCTAAACAGCATGCATTATAGTCTTTGTTTGGAGAGATACAATCCAGTATTACCTGTTTTTGCAAGCACATATGGAACGACAGATAACAGTAAATACCCCTGAATACCTAATCATTTTGGTAGATATAGAAGTTGTTCAAGCATATGTTATGGTTTGGATTAAAATGACCAACTTACATAAAAAATGAATAAAAAAAAGTCTAAACACTACCTTGGAGGCAGTCGTGACAAAAAAGGGTCATGTGTAACCATTTAGTTTTTCCACAGGGGCAGAATGGAAATATTTTCTCTCCGAATAATGGGGACATGCATTTGACATGGCACTGCATGCTCAATTTAAAAACAGTTTCCTGTTCTACAATACTTTTTACACCGCTTGTGTTGATAATTGAATTAGACATTTAAAACTATTACGATACTGCAATTAGAGATTATTTAATTCCCTTTTATCAGAGGGCTCTTTAATTTACACAGCCCACTGTCATTATGATCCAAACATAGAGAGAATGCCATTAGTGCAGCCTGCATCTCTTAATCCATAACAATTTTTGTACCCTCTAATTGCACTAAATTGCTTTTTTTCCCCCTCTTTTATGTTATATTTTCCTCATTATTTTATTGTAATAATGAATGTGTCACTTCAGCTCATTTGAAAACCAACTAAATATGATTACATGAGGCGTAAAAAAGCAAAAAAAGCTCCTTTTTAACCTGATATCTGTAAAATAATGCTCAGAAACTGTCACCCTTTCACTTTCTCTGTACTTTAACTCCATGCCAGGGATTCTACACCTCTGTCTCCTTGCACAGACTTTCTTTTTATTTTGTTTCTCTTCTTCTTATCATCTCCCTCTTCCCCTCTAACTCGTCGCTGGCCCGCCACAGAGCTTCTCCCACAGTGGGTAATGTGAATGGACTCAGTCTCCCGGGTGTCACGGCCCCCTCTCTAGCCTCGCAGGCAAATCTGCGGCAGCCGCTCAGATGGGAACAGCACACATGGAGTCTACAGCAGTCTGTAGGGGCAAAGAACAGAACGATGTGAAAGGACGATGATGGGTTTCGTCTTGGACTTGGAGGATTGTATCGCCTGCTGCACGCCGAGCACAGTGGAGCAGGGAGCAGGCTGCCTGGCCAAGGCAGAGCGTTCTTGACAGTGCTTTGTTTTGAATCCACAAGGACTTGACATATGCCTCAAATCGTTTGCTCTCACCACGCTGCAGATCCATGCTCCGCCGTGATTGGAGACAGGGCCCTGCTGTCTACTGCCGAGGTTGTGCGTGCCATAAAGATGTGCACTCAATTTATGTGTGTGTTGTTGTGTTTAGAGCGGATGCGTGTGTTTTGTGTGTGTGTGATGGGGAGCACAAACAGCAACATCCGACAGTGCTGTTGCCTGCTTCACTGCCTATCTGTCTTTGTTCAGTTTCCCTTCACGGGGCACTCTGCTCTCCAAAGTAAAACAGAGTCAACATCGAGTTGACAAATAAAAATGTCCAAATCAATAACCTCTGACCTTTTTCAGTAAAACTCTTCCCCTTTAGAGCATTTGGAGTCTTTTCAAATCAATTTCACCTTGAGTTCGGGGATGTAAAGCAGGCAGTTTACCCCCAAGTTGATTCACCGAACATACTCAAAATAACTTCTATGCTAATTTATTTTCTTCAGCCAGCATGACCTGTTGAGACCTCTTTGTACCTAATCTTATCCATGTTGTAAAAACTAAAACACCATGTGACCCAGGTTCATTTATCAAGTGCAAAAATATTCCAAAAACTACTCTTTTATTATAAAGACTGTTTTTTTTCTCTCCAATCAAAACTGTAAAAACATAGCGGCCCACTTACAGTGCCGGTTTTGTGCATATACATATGAGCAAAGAATGCATACTGTACACCTCTGTGTGTGAGACTGTTTCCGCCCAAGTGTGTTTGTATATTGCATCAAAAACCAGGAGACTTTGGTTTCAGCCAATATAAAATAGGTCAGTTCTCCGAGCTTCTGATCACTAGAGCATGGTCACAGCATTTCATGCTACATTAGCTTGGTTTTAAGACCCAATCTGCCTCTATTAATGTTTTATGCTTAATTTCATGGAGGTGAGGACTGGCTGATGTTGCTTGGGCACCAAACTATTACCTGGTAGCAGAGTGAGTGGCATGGGTGAGTGGGCTTAGCACAGGCTTGAAAACTGAATACACAGCATGATTCAGCAGAGATGGATTGTTGTGAGCATCTTCCTGATATGAAGTGCATACAGTCGATCATGCTATTTTATATAGAGTGCATTAATTGGGGGAAATCAATTGCAAATACTTCTTGTTGTAGTTCCAAAAATCTGAGGTATGATGCTGGCAAGGTTGGGTTTTTCCCATTTTGCTTTTGGTTTTTTGGTCTGCATGTTTTTGTTCCATCAATGAGCATCATCCTCACCTCATTACATCCAAAACCATACTGGATAAAGAGTCAAATGTATGCTAATGAATCCCAAATAATATTACAAGGAAGGAGTATTAAAAGGAAGAACCATGCAGAAATATTCTCCCATGGTTCAGAAAGTAAGGTGAATAAAACACATTTAACCTGCATGCCGTGAAGTTTAAGTTGCTGCTGTCACAGCACACCGAAGTGGTGAGGTGCAGTGCTGCATAATAAATGATTTGCATTGCCCTGGAGCAAAGTGCTAATCAAGGCTGTCCCCTAACTCCAATCTAATTGTCCACATCCAGCTGATCAGGCATAGGAGGCCTTTTTACCAAGCACTTACTGCGATCATTGATTTGAGAAATGATTCAGTGGACTGTACTAACTCAGATATGATTGGGTGGGCATTTAATAGCATTTGGGGGATGGTCTTGTCGATGTCTGCTGCAGCGCTAATTGTAGCTAATTTACTGTGAAGCTTATCCCAAGCTGCAGTTGTTGGGGGTGCAGTCATAATGGTTTTTATGCTCTCTGTTTATTGATGGAAGAGAAAGAAACAGTAGTGCAAAAGGGGGGCTCCAGATATTGTGACTGCATGCATTAATGTTTCTAATTTTAGAAAATTAAAAATGCAACAAGTCTTTGGTTGCCTTTTCTTGGAGGATGAAATCATGCAAAATGTAAATATCCATAACAAACCCCGTAAAGGATTTTCTGTATTATTATTTAGAGTGATGTAGATAAAGCAGCGGTTATGTGATTCAATTTTATTATACGTTACCTGTTAAATGAGACATATAATGGAAAAGTAACACCACACTTACGATCATGACATACACAGTCCTATGTTTTCTCAAGTAAAAGCCGCAAACCTACACAAACATCCTGCGAATGGCCTTCTTGTTGGATACTTATTAATCTTCCCTGCCCATGCCATCAGCTTTAAGTCTGTCTAATGACTCGTAACGAAGGCAGTGCTCTGTTCTTAATGTGGGCCTACTGGGATCACCCCCATACTCTACCACCAGGCTGTCCACTCATCAGTTCCAAAGGACAACCTTTCCTTCCCCTTTCAAAACATGTTATACAGCCCCCTATTGTTTTGACAACTAAGGATATAATTCTTTTTCTCTCTTGATTTCTGTTCTCACCACATTCGTGTACTGTAAACATGGAAATGGAGGTAAAACAGCCGATGGGAAGCGCTCAGTGTGTCAGTATCTGATGTTTCCTAGAATTAACCCATCATCTGTCATCTGTGCTAACTGGCTGATGCAGTCAATCATATCCTAACTTAGTCTCAAACACCTCTTTCTTCTCACTTCCATCCATCCAAAAAAAAAAGTCTTATTATTGCTTCAGTCGCTCTCTAGGCGAACTCGTCACCTCTATGTTACCTCTGGGTTTGCCCCCACTCCAGGCCCTAGCTCTTTTCCAGGCCGCATTATTCCATTTAAACTTCAATCCTATTTACGGCCTATCCTTTCCCCTCGCCCGCCTGGGGCTATCAAACTATTCATCCAGCGGACTTCGTGTCACCCGGCCCTGTCATAAAAGCCTCTGTTGGGATGTGAGCTGGAGACTTGTGTGTTTGCATGTGTGGTGCAGACGAAAGGTAGAGATGTACGAGTGGTCATGTTTTTAAGCGTGTGTCAGAAACAAAGGGTTTGTGTGTTTATTTGTAGTGCAATAAACAAATGAAGCGTGTGTGTAGCAGTGATTATTTCCTTTGTAATGTTTATTAGGCCCTTCATAGTTTAAATGATATATGAAGCTATGCATTTCTCCACTAACTTTGCTTCTGATTCCTATTCATTCAGGTGCAAAAGCCACAATCCGCTTGATGAAGATTTGATGCTTCCTTGATATGCTTCCTATCTTACTTAACAGCAGGTGGCCTTTTGTGTTCTAACTCCCTGACAAAAACAATGCTGGTGTTACATTTAGGAAAATCTAGGGTGCTTGCATGGCACTATTTGGATACGTGTCTTTTACTGTCTGTGTTGTCAAATATGCAGACATTCTTAGAAAAAAAAATAAAAAATCCATCATGCATACATAGTAACAGAGTTTGAGAGTGACTTTGCTGTCAAGCATCTTTCAGTAGTTTATCAAGTGAAAGGCAGACATGAGGCGACAAATATGTTTGAAAGTGGCACTGTGGAATGATTTGATGCAGAGACAAATGGAGCAGGTAGACAGAGATGTGAAGTCCAAAGCCGATTATGGGGGTGAGAGAAAGTGTGAGGTTACAGAGAACAAGGACAGATACAGTACACTGACAGAAAGAAAGTGACTAAGAGAAAGCAACAGAGCACACAGTACAGGAGAGTTTCAACATGAGCTGTCAAAACGTGGCGTAACTTCCCCTTTGACTTCCTCCCTCATCCCAATTTGTGCCATGGTGGAAACTCCTGGATCAGCAGAAAGGGAAAGAGCTCAGTTGGAGAAGAGGCAGGATAAAAGATATGCCCATCACCGTCCTCCTCTCCCTTGTTTTTGTTGTTGCTTGTTGTTGTTTTCTCTTTGTCTTTTACATGGTGTCTCTCACCAATTAGTCTGGAGGATGCACTCTAATGGGGCGCTGCAGCGATGTTTCAGGCGAGGCTCTTTGGTGTGCAGGAGTCAAGGGGTGCGGGTGATAAGACAGGCAAGATGAGGGATAATGTGAGATAGATTGACAACCACAAGAAGGCATTAGGCAAATGGCATCATTAAAAAGTGCAGTTACCTGGGCCAGGCTTCATGTGGCGTCAGATGAGAGAGGAAGTGGGAGAAGGGGAAAGGGGGAAAGACATCGAGGCTTTGCGCCCCCAGCTTTGCTGCTCTGGTAATTTTGATCTTCTCGCTCTTCTTCTTCTTCTTGTTTTAATATCCTCCATCACTTGACTTTCAGGCATGCTCATAAGAAGTAGACCAAAGGAAAGGTGCTGTGTTCTCTCTTTGATGCCAGGATGTGTGTCTGTGTGTGCATATGTGTGCGCTGCAATAGAACGCTGAGATTCTAATGAAAACAAATGAAGAATTTAAACAAACAACTAACACTATTTCAGAAACATATGAGGTTTTATTGGTTGATTTATCAAATGCTAATATTAAATGACTTCCCCAAATGTGTAGTAGTGCTGATAAACAGATAATGAAACAACTAGGATTTTAGTCTGGTTCTGTCTTCCAAGTACAACTGTGTAGATAATTCATTTAGCAGACAAGAACAGTTTTTACCTGCTTGACTAGTTTCGGCTACTTCCTGTAGCCTTTGTCAGAACCATCACATGATGTTGCCACGATGTGTAGCCGAATCTAGTCAAGCAAGAAAATACTGCTCCTGTCTGCTAAATGAATTATCTACACAGGCAATGATTTTACTTTGACTTCAACATTGTTTGAATTTGTCAGTTTAATTTCTAAATTTAGAGACTGCAGTTAGATTCCAAAAGGTGATGAAGTTTCACCCACAGCTTCTAACAGTACAATCAAAGCCAACGACAGGGTCCACTGTATTGTATATATGTGCAAGCTGGTTTTTGGTCATGTAATGTGTGTGTTCTAGCGACGTATGACCGTCCTCTGTTGGTGCTCTTTGTAAATGGCAGCACAGGCAGCCAAGGAGAAAAGGGAATGTGAAATCATTTGACTGCAGAGATTCCTGCTGGGATGCCTCTGGCAGCTGGTCTCTCTCTCTCTCACACACACACACACACACACACACACATACACACACCCTCACTGTATTTTATGTTCAGACCACTGTGTTATTGAAATATTATCTCTATAACCCAGTTTACTTCGCACAATATACAGTATACTGTAGTAGCAGCTGGTGTAGAAACTCCATATCTTGCATAATGAGGCCTGCTGCAGCATGAGTGACTGCCCTAATGCTCAGTGCATTGTAACTGAAAAACCATTTTACATGAGTAAATGTTGTTGTCAGATGATTTGTTCTGCTTTCAGCACAGTTAAGGATTTTTTAGCTACATAGTAAAAAAAAAAAAAAATATATATATATATATATATAGGAGGTGTCAGATGGACAAACTTACAAGTCTGTATGAGCTTTGACTGGGGAAAGTTGCTCATTGTACAAATATACAAATAACATGAAACAAATTAGTGATCCTGTGTGTGTGTGTGTGTTTGTGAGTGTGTATGTGCATCCTTGTCACTTCCAGAGGTGTATGCCTGCAGATGAAACTATTTTCTCATTCCAAACACAAATTGGATTCCAGCGCTGAGCATAGTCCAGGAAGGGAGAAATGCCCCCCCCTCCTGATTGTCACAAACCCACTACTTGCTTGTTCTTGGGTGCAATAGACCAATGAATGAATAATGAAATAAATAAAATCAATGCCTCACACATGTTTCAAATCCATAAACCTATCTAATCGGCACGGCAGAGAAATGGAAAGCAGTTGAGGCCTCACTTTCTCAGCGTTCCACCATTATGTAAATTGAAGCCAATCAAAGTGCCGCCACGGAGAAGCTTTGTAATAGAGCGTTGATTAGCTAGGCGGCTTTGAATCAGCCATAAAAAGAGTCATATAAATGGGTAAATTCAGCCTGGCATAATTTAGCCCAGTGAACTTAATTTGACTCTGAAGTCACACTGTGTTATACATATGAACATTACGGTAACTGTCAATGTTCAGCTAAAATTTATCTTCCATCTTTGATGTTATTAATGGATCTGATGCTAATTCACTTAATTCAGACTTTCACATTAATCTACGTCTGTATCACAAAAAATGGGCCCCTGACAATTTTAGGGAGAATTTTTAGGGAACCTCATAAATATCCAACTAAAAGGTGTACGAAGGTAATGGTTTCACTTTCACTCGTTTTCATTCTGTATACAAAAGCACATGAAGCAGCGTCAGACAGAATATAAAGGTTAACCCTTTATTGGACGAGTGACTATTTTTGGTAATTTCCACAAGCATTAAATTTGGGGTCAATCCCGTGCCTCAGTGAGGTCAAGAAGCATTGATTATACAGTGATTCAGAGAGATTTTATAGAAATTTTATATCTGTAAATATTGAATATGAATGATTTTTGCCGGTTTATGACGTTATAACAGTTGTTTTATTGCAAGTGGTGCTTGGATGTTTTATGGCAAGAGAAGGCAGATGACAATATCCAATAACACACTAAGGTTGAAATTTTTGATTTCAGAGTATTTCGATGAGTGCCCTATAAAGGGTTAATAAATGTGTCAGTAACTAAACAAGTCCAAACAAATAAACTGTATAGAACTGCATTATCTTTGAATTGTTGAAATGCTGTAAATTTCTGCCAAAATGCATTAAAAACATATTTTACTGATGAAAAGAAAAAACAAAACACAGATCTCTGTTAATGGAAATGGATGTTAGTTTTTACTTCCACTACTTCAGCTTCTTGCCTACTAACTCTATTAACACGCTCCCTTCTTTCTGCCCTTGTTTGTTTTTATCGTCCCTTCTCGAGTCAAAGATAGGTCTGGCCTGTTTGTGTGTCCTTGTGTGTCCCTCTGTCTCTGCCAAAGACATGTCCATGATTAGAAATAGGTGAGTGAGCACTTCCTCTAGTTGTGTCCCCTCTGACTTGCTGTTGTCCTATTTAGTGTTGTTAGCCAACGATATAACTCTGGCGTTTCCCCTTGGTGACAGTAAACTGCTGTTTCTGCCGACCTTGTTGCACACTGAGGCAGGTTGCAGTTTATAGTTTGGTCTTCTGTGGATGTACCTGGTGTATGTGTGTGTGTGTAGAGGAGGCACTGAGGTTATCATATGTTTATGCATTTAAATATACAATGCCACGGCACAGTAAAGAGCTACATTTGCCATGCATTACTGTCTACATTATTACTAAGCATTGTTTCATGTTACAAAAAACACATGACCAAAAATGAACATGATCTAAAAGGGAACAGCCCTGCCCTCCACCGAGTCAATTCTCTTTGCCCTAAATTATACTAACACAAATAAACCATAAATTATGATACTTGTTGCTAGTGGTTGCGTTAACTGATTGTAACTGACTGTTACCATGGTAATAAGAGACTTAGGGTCTTCACTTCATTATATCAGACTGTAACGAAAACTTTAACAAGCATTTTTTTTTTTTTTTATGATTTTGTACCATGACTAAAGGTGTCACGCAAACAAGTTGTATGTAAAAGACATCATGGGATCACAACAATCGTAGTGAACTTGTTGATTTTTAGTGACAAACACAACATAAACAGTGAAGGACAATGGTTCGGGGCAACATCACCAAACAACTCGGAACAGGAAATTATAGAGCTCATATAGTATTAACGTGAGTGCACTGTGTGTGTCCTCCCACCCAGATGCTACATGTGGACCCAAAGGAACTAACAACATCAGAGCAAATAGACTAAATCTACTCTGACTGAGGCTCCAGGTGATGTTGGATTCTATATTTCTATTGCCGTTGAGTCAAACGGCCTTGGACCTTGTACTGAACAAGTGTTACAACTGTTCCTATTCCTAAAAATTACCAATAGTGTGAATAGTTTTGATGAGAAGTATTTGTGGGTAAGTATAGAAGGAAGGAAAGAAGCAAATTACTGATGCCTTTTAAAAAGAGCTTTCAGTCTATCGTGGTGGTACATCAAACATACTAAAAACTTACATTCATCTAAAAAAAAAAAAAAAACTGAAACAGGAACTACTTCAGGAAATACAGTAATGCAAATGTTTGTTTTGACTCCCACAATCCAAGGTGCTATAAGGGTAAAAGTTAAAACGTTTTAAGGTTGATGTGTTAAGATGAAATTTTCAGCTCTCTGTGATAATAATGAATTGTAAATTTTTCTTATTTATGTATATATTTTGTAGACTGTATTTGTATTTTAATGGACCCCAGAAAGAGTAGCAGCCACTACGGTGGAAGCTAATGTGGAGCCGTATAAACAATAAGCTTCAGAATAAACAAAATTAGCAAATCATGAAAATCAGAAGTGGAAATTTTTTGTATAATTGTATTGACAGGCAATTAAATGGATAGACAGACTAACACACAGGAGTGATCCCC